>JBAMHX010000007.1:29262712-29279557 GCA_037177515.1 Pseudomugil tenellus | reverse complement strand
ATATAGCGTCCTGTCACCAGTCGCCTTCCTCGCCCCACAGACGTCTGAGCAGGCTCATCCACTGCTCCTTCTCCAGTAGTTGCTCCTCTCTCCTGTAGAATCCCAGCCCTCCTCCAGGTATTGCATGGTGTGCTTTTAAACCACACCCTCATTAATTCTACCTGGGTCTAATCACTAATTAGGGACAGGGCTGCAGCCACATGCACACTGCTACTTTCTGCCCCTACACACTCTGTGATACCAATACATTAAATTTTGGTACAAAATAATAGATACCTCATGAACTAACCGGCATTAATAATTAGAGTATTTACGAGGCTCTTCGTGTTGCACTTCAATAGTGCCGGTGGAAGCAGGTGTCTCATTAGCTGCATCGTATCTTAGCCTTCGTCTCTAATTTGCTGGTGATCGTTCGTAGCTCAGATATAATTCTGGATCTAGATGCAGCACTGTCGGTTTATGATGAACGATAATAATAAGAGCAGATGGAGAGCCTCTTGGGTGGGTGTTTTAACTTCAGTGCTGTGAAATCGCCTCTTCTTTTGGCATTATCTTGCGAGTGACTTTAACATGCTCCCTTGTAGAATCTTCTGTGAGTTTTGGATGTATTCAACAACGGCACATGTCGTCCCCGAAGATTTTTGTGTGACTATATTAAATCAAATCTCACTTCTAAAATAGACTGTTATGCTTGCTAGTTAACAAAGATGGAAAGTGAAGAACCGACTTTCCGGTGGACCGGGTGTCATTGCGACATCCAGTGTTTTGCCAGGAAAGTGTTGGATAGAGGACGTGCAGCTGACATCACTGAGTCACATGACTTTTGCTTTGGACGACATCAGACCAATCTCTGAAGGACTTTAACTCAGACAGATTGTAGTGTGTGGGGTATTCATCCGAGTAAAATGGTGTTTTAAAGCTCCGGGTGTAGGAATATGCATGGCCTAAAAAACGGCTTGTCATTCTATATATTACCAGAAAACACAGAGACAGGACCGATGGATTGTAGCTATGACATGTTTGTGATTTCCTGGATGAACATTATTGACACCAAAAGTGTCCTGTTTAATTAAAAGACCATGGTAACGATACAACGTGAGTGATGCCATCGTGTTTCCCGTGTTACAGCAAAATCTGTGACCCATCAGAATCTGTGACCAGAGGGCGCGTTAAAAATAGTGAGAATAAAACAAAAACTTAATTGAAATTCACGTTCATCACTTATGTCATACTATACTAGGGCCCAGTGGGGTTACAGATTTTGTTGTAACACTGGACGGTGGACGTACTGGACGTAAACATGACGGTGTACACATGAGGCTAAGGGCGGAGCGCATCGTGCTATTTTAAAGTTATTGGCCTGCCGTAGCCGGCACATTTTCAGTAGCATCATATTAAGACGACAGCCTGGTAGTTTTATGTGAAGCAGCAGCAGAAATGTCTGCACAGAGAAAAGTGTGGATGCGAAGTCGCAGCCAGGAGCGGTGAGACATGGATGCCAACGCCTTTACAGATAAGTTTATTCATATTTTTTTCAATCATGAGCAGAAACCTCATGTACATTGCTGAGCGCCTCTTTCAAATACTGTATCAACTAAATGCAGAGATTATAGGCATCATTAATCCCAAGTAGAGAACACTTCTGGTGATATCTGGCGCGAAGGGCATCAAACTCTGCTCTCTGGTCCTCCCCACCTCCTCCAACCTCTATCTCAGATCCTGGTTATGAAGGGTATGAGTCTCCATTTGGCTTCTAGCTTCCTGAAGCTGACTCTCTAGGAAGTTGTGCTCATGCTGCTGCTTCTCCTTCCATGCAGCCACATCTTCAAAATGGTCCATTGCCAGGTCGGTCTGATACAGAGCCTTTTTAAGGTCTCTGTTCTCTTGAATAATGTTCATTTGTTGCAGAGTTTCCTCCAGTGTGCCCTTCTGACCAGGAGAGCAGGAGATGTCGCCATACATTATGGGACTTCTGGACGCAACGATGTTGCTGAGACAACGATAGTCTGGTTGCTCTAATAATACACTGAAGCTGTCCAGAATACAAAGTCTTATAGGTGGATGTGTAGTTCCTTTCTCCATAAAGTGTCCATGCAACTGGCCATTGTGGCTTCTACAAACTCTGTTCTGGGTATAGTAACTGCCTTCATCAGGTCCACACGTGACTCCGCCATGATAAAGGCAATGTGTCTTTGGTGGTGCTCGTTTTGTAGCAGTAGGTAGGCTACTGCACCGTACCAATCTTGGCTGGCATCACAAAAGTGGTCTAATTGAGCTGTTATTACATCACCGAAATCCACAGGTTTTAGGCATCTGTTTAATCTGAAGTTGTCCAACTGATGAAGACCTTGTATCAAGTCAATCAACTCTTTGGTGACTTCTTTAGATACAGGTTCAACCCATCCAGGTCCTCTTCTACACAGGTCCCTTGGTCTAGGTTCATGGCCTCTCCCCCTGTGGCCACCACAGCAACCTCAGTAAGTCAACATCCTCCGGAAGAACTTGCACCTGATGGAACATGGACTCAGTGTCTGCCAGAATAATGGCAGGCTCCTTTCTGATTTGAGTTGCAACTCCTATCAGCAAACTAGTAAGATCAGGGCCTTGAAGTAGCTGCTCATTGAGTGATTTCCCTATAAAGCGGACACCACGATCAAACACCACTCTCAGCTCCCTTTAGTTGGAACATGGACACCATGGTGTGGTATGTACCAGACTTTGCCATCGATTCAGCTCTTTCTCAGGCACCCTTTCAGCGTAGCCCTTCATGATAGGTCAGTCATGAAGGTGGTGTATTCTGAGTGAAACAGTGAATCTTTCTGATGCCTTTTCAGATAGTGCAAACTCTGCTTTCCCATTATTAGGCATGCTGACCTCTGACTCTCGAAAAGGCAGACCAATCCGATAGTGACTATCCAGATGTTTAACAGACGTGTTCACCAATTCCAGAAACATTCGATCTTCTTTGGACAGACCTGGTTGCTCATGTATGCCAATTTCAGGAAAATAATTCTTAAACTGTTGTTTCCACAGCTCATCCAGATGTATGACGGAAACTCTGTTTACTGTCGCTGGCTCACAAGAGGCAAGAGGAGGCAAGAGGAGGCCGTGGTCGGCGCGACCACGGCCTCCTCTTGCCAGTGGTCCATTCACTGTCCAGCCCAGTAGTCCTTCATTCCGTCATTCACACTGTGGATCACATCCAATGGCTCCATGGCCCCATGGCTTTAGGAATATTGGTTCCTATGAGCAGATCAATTCCTGCATCAATCTGAGATAAGGTCAGGTGCTTTAAATGTGGCCACATTCTTAGATCTCTTTCTGTAGGTATATTACTCTGATATACTGGCATTTACTTCTGTGTGGGAGCTCTCGGCAAGTTTATACAGTTTCCACAACCTCCAACTCAGGGACCACATAGCTGTTCAACACTCTTTCCTGGCACATAGTTCTCAGGAGAACGTTGGTCCTTCTTCCAGTGAGATGGAGTTTATGCAACAATTCCTCTGTACAAAATACTGCTGTGCTGCCTTTGTCCAGGAAAGCATATGTGCATATGATTTTCTTGCCTTTTTTTGCTTTAACCTGAAATGGCACTATGAAAAGTTTACAGACCACTCGAGATCAGGCTGTTATCCACAGACTCTATGACATTTCTCCCAGTCTGATCAGCATTTCTCACATTGTCGTTGTGTAAAATGATGTTTCAGGCCACATTTGAAACAAGAGATCCTTCTACGGCATTGCTTGCTGATGTGCCTTTTACACAGACAGCCATAACAGAATTGGTTGTCCTCTAAGAATCTAATCTTGTCTTTGTGAGCCATTTTCTCCAACTTCACACACTTCTCAAGTGAACGTCCTTCACAGATAGTGCATACATTCCTCCATGTTTGGTGAGTATCTTTGCTCTTATTCCTTTATACATGGTCTACTGGAGCTGGATTTTGAGATTGCTCCCTCCTTTGTGTGTTGTTGATGTATCTTGTATATTGCCGAACACAAGAGTTGCTTCTCAACAAAGGTTGTAATGTCAACAAACTTTGCTTTCCTGTATAATTTTTCCTGAAGGTTGCAAGCATGACTCCTCAGTCTTTCTCTCATCCCATAATTCTTTAACATATTAGATGGTGTATCCAGGTCACACAGATACTGCACATCCTCCATAACAGTACAGTAGCTGCAGAGAAAAAGACTGTATTCTATCAGAGCCTTCACATCCTCTGCTTTAATCTGTAGTCAAGACAATGCTCTCTCCATATAAGCTGATGCCACCTTCTGGTCATTTCCATAATGTTGCTGTAATAGATCCTTTGTGCATCAATATATTGGCAACTTCTTTCTTTTCGTGTATTGTTCCAAGAAATACAATCGATCATAGATGTCATTTATATTACTTTCCACACCATATTCAAATGCTCTTATGAAAGTTTAAAACTTAAGAGGGTGGCCATGAAATACTGGCTTTAGCTTAATTACCTTACTCTTAATATTTGGCTGAAAGGTCTGACCATAATGCTCCCAGGCTGATGTCATTCTGACCTTAGTAAACTATCTGCCTGAGCAGCGTCCTTCCATCAGGAGAATGTTTAGATGGAACAAGAGTCTTATCTTGAGAACTGAGACTCCAGAGTATGACGCACATGAGTCTTTAAACAAAGCTGTCTCTAAGTGACTGGGCAGAATTCTGTGTGACAACAGATCTCTGGAATGATTCTCCCCGGGTTATAACCACGTATCTTGTCTGTCTGTCTTAAATTATCTCACTCCATGTTCAACTTCTTTTACTCTTCATTATTAAATTTATATTCTTCTCAATCTGAGAAACCAGTGTACTCGTCCTTGACAGGAAAAAAACGGCTATTTCAGTAACATTCATCCATTCAGACTGGAATAAGAAACCCAGTCTGAATGGGATCTGCTGTGTGGATCATCCTCTTTTCTCCAGAGTAATCGGATTATTTCCGAGGACAAAAAATACTTTTAACCTACGTCCAGGTAGGAACTGTCTATTTGGACCGCTTCAAACCTGCACAACACTAATGAGAGTAAAAGGAAGTCTTTCTTAACATCCTGCCATTCTTAATCTGTACAGTTTACTATGGATTTAGTCCATCTTCCACAGTTTTAAACTCTTCTGGCACAAATTTCCAAAACTCCCAGGAATGCTGAGAATTTTTCATCATTTTCCCAGAAGCACACATATCTTGGATAAGGCCTGGCTTCCTAACCTGATGCTTCCAATCTAATATACACAAGAAGCACTTTTAAAATACACACACACACACACACACACACACAGAATACACAAAAAGGAATCAGTGTTTAAACAATCCTGCATCATAAGCTGGCCTTGATCTGAAAGTTTACACTTACTGAACAGGCGCCGTCTTATCATTTGATCTGAGGACTTGTGTCGGCAGATGTTCTTGGGTTTTACGTTCTGTGACCCATAATGTGGTGGTCTGTCTCAATACTTGTGCTTATATAATATATCATCTGTTCAAGGAGGTGATGCTACATCTGCAACCTGTGATGCCCTGATTATTCAGGTCTGCTGGACCCAGGTTCTGGTTGAACCTTTACCTGGATCACAGCAGACACCAGGAACAGGAGCAGGTCAGGAGACGTGGAACGTCCTCCTCAAGACCTTAACATGTTCAACATGTGCTGATGAATCTGGAGCACAAATCAGCACAACTCTGGGCGGAGCCTTCCAAACTTTATTCAGAAAAATGACAAGACAGACACCTGGACATGCATGTGCACACACACATACATATCCACGTGCACACACAAGACATCACAGAGCTGGGGAACTTTCAATAATGATACCAATTTTAATCCATGACATTGAATTAAAAATTAAGTTCTGATGTTTGTAAAGGAACGTTCTGCAGACATTTCTTTCCAGATACTTCTAGGTTAGTGAGGAAGACTTCTAGGAATTTTTCTGTGGCACCTTGATGGTCACCTGAAAACAGAGAGAAAAGTGTTTATCACAAGGCAGATGGATGAGGACAGAGTCCTGACCAGGCGGCGATCTCTGGCTGCTGATGGTGACACTAATGCGGAAGTCGGATTAATTGCAGTTCCCCCCTCCCCACTAGATGCTGCAATAGAGAGCAATGCCCATAGACTCCCATGTTAAAATGATTTCACAGCTGAAATAAACATGTTTACAGAGCGACTCCAAAAACTTTCTTTGGTCTAATTAGGTCCAATTTTCCGTCATGTAAACTCTGGGGGGGGGGGGGGTTGAATGTTTTTCTAACGCTTCGCTTTCTATGTTATTTTAATCTTAAATTAATTTTAATATTAAATTTTCATCCATTTTGGGATTTTCTGATAACGACGAAACACCAAGATGGCGACGGTAGGACCCGCCTGTTGGCTTCATTTTCGCTCTTCAGAAACCTGTGGGTCACGTGACGTACGCACTGTCCAGTATTTATATACTGTCAATGGTCCTGACTGGAACCAGACGGTACAGACAAGTTTCATCTGAGCATCAAAAACCTAATATCCTGAATATTTACCTGAAATCTTAAAAAGAGATTTTATATTGTTGAGTGGTTCCTACCATGCTATCTTGGCAGAATCACACCCAAAATTGGCAAAGAGGCGGAGCAGAGAAGCGGGTGTGTGCGACGGCAGATAGATTAACTTCTATCCACCACTTTCCGAGCAAAACACTGGGCATCGCCATGACACCTGATCCCCCCCGAAGCTCAGTTTTTCACTTATGGTTGTCGTAAGTGAAATACTGACTGATCATTTTTTTGAGATGAGCTTCATGTGTCTGTGTGTTTACCGTTTTAACCTCTGTGTAGTTCTCCAGACCGTACTCTCCCAGCTCCCTACCGACTCCCGAAGCCTTGTATCCTCCAAACGGAGCCTGAGCATTAAACACGTTGTAGCAGTTAATCCTGCAGAGAAAACACATACGACATGAATCATCCCAACATCTGACTGTGTTTACACAGTAGGAGCTTCAGCAGAGCAAAATGGAGTTCTTTGTTTTGAACTCTGCTGCTACTTTTTCAACAAGAGGACGATCCCTATGAAATTACACCATTATTGGATTTATGGTTTTCCCACCAGGTGGCGCTTTATGCTCGAAACATCTGATTTTGTCTATATCTCTAGAACCATTTCTCTCACTGACCTCAAACCAAGTGCAAATAAAAAGGTCATGACCTCTGGATGCATCCTGTCCTGATGCTATATCAAGGTGGTTTAAAGTTTTGACACCTGGTGGAGCTTTGTGACTGAACATGTGGGTCTTTATATTATTGTATTGTGTCTATTTGGGGCTGTTCGGGTATATACCCCCTAGCCGTCACCTTCTACTGCTACTACTACTACTGAGTAAAAACATAATGGAGAAAAAAAGACATTAATACCAGGCAACTAGACACAGAAAGAGAGTTTTTATACTGATTTTAGAGATCTGTGTTACCTTGTTTGTTTAACAATTAATATATATTGAAGCAGATATTGTATTTTAGTATTTGTAGTATTTACATTTAGTGGAAACTCTGGGTTATTACGTTGTAATTTTACTGGCCCAACCTACTGGAGACCAGGCTGAATTGAATGTGGAACCTGGATTAAGACTAGTTAAACATCCTGATGTGCACATCTGGATCTGGGTCGCTCCTAAAGCAGCAGAAACATTCTGGAGGTCTGGTCTAAGCTGGTGTCTCCATTACTGAATATTAATGTCACCTTGTAATTACTCAACATTTGTACCTGGTAATTACATTTGTACAAAGGAAACCTGTTCTTGCATCTTCCTTTTTCTCAGTGAAGATGTTGGAAGCGGGATCTTACCAGATGGTTCCAGCTCGGAGCCCGTTGGAGACGTAGTGAGCTTTATCAATATCCTTGGTGTAGACAGCGGCAGCCAGTCCATACTTTGTATCGTTGGCTCTGGTTATCACTTCTTCCAACGTGTTAAACTTTAAGATAGTCATCACTGGACCAAAGATCTGCAGGAGGAAATATGACCTCCGCAATCAGTAAAATCTTCTCAGATGTTGCAGAAAGATCTGAAGGTACTGTGAAGGAACGTTTCACTCCCAACATCAGATTACAAACAAAACTCTGTTCAGTAAATGACTCATCATCACAGACCTCCTGCTGATCTTCCTGCATCTCAAACATGTACATTATTTTTCATTTATTTATTTAGTTATGTTTAGTTTACTCATCTGTCTGGTTCTTGTCAGGAACCCAGGCTGATTAATCACATCTTAATGGAGGCAACAGACTGCTGTGTTCCACTAACCTAACATCAAGGGTTCTGTGAGTCAGGTTCTATTTTATGTTTATGTTTATGTTTATGTTCCGCAGGTCAAGTTTCTGCAAGTCTTGTTCTGCAAGTTGGGTTCTGTATACAAGGTCAGGTTCTGCAGGTTCCTACCTCCTCTCTGGCAATGGTCATGTTGTCCTGGACATCTCCAAACACAGTTGGCTGGATGAAGTAGCCTCTGTCTGCGGCTACTTCTCCGCCACACATCAGCTTGGCACCTTCCCGTTTCCCGCTGCTAATGTATCCCAAGATCTTGTTAAACTGTTCCTGATCCACCTGGACAGGTAGGAGGAACATGACCATCGTGTGAGATCCAGAGGAACAGTAATGGTGTGGTGTGTTACCTGAGGTCCCTGCTCTGTGTTCAGGTCGAACGGGTTTCCCACCACCCGGGTTCTAGCTCGCTTCACGCTGCGCTCCACAAACTCCTCGTAGATGTCGGCTTGGACATAGGTTCTGGATCCGGCGCTGCAACACTGGCCCTGGTTGAAGAACAGAGCCAGGTGGGACTGCTCCACAGCTTCTGCCACTGGACCGCAACACAAACAACATTTCCATAGTAAAACCAACCCAGCACTGCAAACACAACAGAGACACAAACATGTCTTTCATGTCTGAACCACAGAATCTGAAGAAGGAAAGATCTTCCTTACAGTTTCTAAATCTACCAAACGGAGCTGAGGAACTAAAACTGTTACAATCTCTGAATTGAAAGAGTTTCTTGTTGTCAAGTCCATAACGGCAGATGTAGACATATTACATAGTCTCGCCTAAAAGACATTCCTGTATTTACATGGACAATCGTGAGAACATTCATTTCTGTCCGATCCAGTTCCAACTGATCTCCAATTAATGTCATAATAATTTAACTGACCCTTAAAAAGGTCTCATAGTTATTAAACTTTTCCTGTAGGACGCGTCTACTGTCTTTCTGACTATCTGAGATTAACTGGTTTGAGTTTATTTGGTTTTATTCCCTGAATCTTTAATAATAAAGTTTACTTAAAAATGGCCTTTCAGGTCACTCAAGGTCACTTTACAAACAAGAAATAAAACAACAATAAAAAACAATAGCAAAAATACTATATAAGAGCGTGGTCAGAGTGAGTATGCTTTTTTAAACAGATGACTTTTGAGGTGTGATTTGAACAGATCTAAACACTCAATATTATGGATGTCTCGTAGGAGGGAATTCTGGGAATGGGGGGGCTGATTGGCTGAATGCTTTCCTCCCCACGGTGCTTGCCGTTACCCCATGGTAACCGTTGGAGGAAACAGTGAGGTGGTTGGAGGGAACAGTGAGGTGGTTGGAGGGAACAGTGAGGTGGTTGGAGCAGGATGACCTGAAGGAACGGGAGGGGGCTGGCAATTTGTAAAAGGTCTGACAGATAAGGGGCGAGGTTGTAGATGACCGGAAGCCAGTGGAGATGCTGTAAGGTGGGGGTGATGTGGTGAAATGAGGGAGTCTTAGTGATGTTGCGTGCAGCTGAATTTTGGACCATTTGAAGTTTATGAAGATATTTCTGAGGGAGACCGAAGAGAAGTGATTACAGTAATCAATACGGGAGGTGACGAGACTGTGGACAAGATCAGAGGCAGTACTGGGGGGTGAGGGAAGAACGGAGACGAGAGATGTTACGTAAATGGAAGTATGCAGATCGAGTGATATTATTGATGTGGGTGTGAAATGATAATGAGATTTAGTTCCAATGAGGAGAATTTCTGTTTTATCACTATTTCATTTAAGAAAGTTGGAGGTGAACAAGGATTTAATTTCGGATAAGCAGGTAGTGAGGGAGGAGGGGGGACGAGTTTTCACTGGAGCTAGGTGGTCAAGAATATTAGTTTGTTGTTATAATGAGTAACCAGTTCATCAGGGGTAGAGGAAGTAGAATGAGAAGTATTCACCACCTTCTTGGCTGACCCCCTTTCCCATAATCCATTGCGTAAAATTATGTCGAAGTCTGTTTCGCCCTTCCGGCTACATTAAAAATAATGACAAACTAGTAAGGTTTTAAAACTTAATACTGCTTCAGAAAAAAAATAAAACATTGTCATTACTCAAACAATGTCCAAATCTCTAATATGGATACACGGGTCGCATTTTAATAAAAAGACGACAGAACGGAGAGATTAGTGTCCCATCGCCTACTCTAACAGAATGAGTAGATGACAGTTCGGGAGTCCGGTTGATTAGCTCCGTTCATCTCGATCAGGATTCAGGATGTTAAAAATGTGTTTCTTTTGGATCACTCGTTGCTGCTGTGTCCCAGCTTCCTTTTCTGGTCCCTGAAATATTTTTAAAGTTCGTTTAATTTGTTAATTATCCTGTCGATGTGACAGCTAGCTTTAGCCTCTCTCCCAGCTGCTTGATATTTACTTTGGCAACCTGCCAAGACGTCCGTGCTTCTGGCAGGGATCTGATGTGAACACTGAGGCTGCTGGCAGAACATTTGTGGTTTTATAGTCAATTTCTTCCTTTTTATTAAGCTGTTGGTTTGTGTTCATTTACTTCACTTGTTCTTTCACAGCGGCCATATTTCTCCACACGGTTCTCATGCTGTCTTCTCTAACAGCTGCTTTCTCAAAAGTCACACAACCCATTAGACTTTTAAGTCCGCCCTATGGTCATGAAAATACGCCACGAAATAAAACATACCTCATGAACTAACCTGCACTAATAATCAGAGTATTTACAGGCTCTTTGTGTTGTGCTGCTGCTGGAGGAAGCAGGTATCATGCTAACTAGTTAGCCTTCGCCTCTAATTTGCTGCTGATCAATCGTACCTAAGATATATTTCTCAGTCTGGATGCAGTTCTGTCAGTTTAGGATCAACGAAATAAGAGCAGAAGAAGATCCTCTTAGGCAGGTGTTTGTCCTTCAGCATTGTGAGTAATTGTTGTGAAATCACCTCATCTCTCTGCATCATCTTGCGAGTGACTTTATGGAGACTAACATGCTCCATTCATAAAATCTGGAAGTTTCCTCGAGTTTTGTATGTATCCAACAACAACACAGGTCGTCTCAGAAGACATTTCTGTGAATATATCGAATCAAATCGCCCGTCTTTAATATACATGTTTTCCATGTTTTCCATGCAAACAGCCAGGACCAAACCATGTGGGGGTGGCTGCTCAATAATATTAATTTTATTTATATATCAGTTAACTGCCGAAAAACAAGCGAGAACAGAGGAGCAATTTGCTACATTTTCTCATATTTAAAAATATAGATATTTCTAGATTTTTTTTTAGAATTTTGCTATATATTTTTTATATCTTAATGTTCCCTATCAAGTCGTGGGCCCTTGGAATCTTCCTAACTTTCCCCCCATACGGCGCCCTGTGTAACAGTAAAAGAAAGAAGGAAATGATCAGTGATGGTGAGTTCATGAGGAGCAACATTCTGTAGTGTAGATGCTGAAAGTTGCAAAGACTAAACCTTTGGTGGATGATTTATAACCAATCCTGACACCCTCACCAATGTGCTTGTTGGAGAATCTTCCAGAACCTCGAACTGGATTGTTTTTTTGCTACATAAAGACACTAAAGGTCTTGTCAGTGTTCCAGTGAAATAGATTTCTTACTGTTGGCATCAGCCAGTACAATGTTAGGACTCTTTCCTCCCAGCTCCAAAGTGACCCTCTTCAGGTTGCTGCTGCCTGAAGCCTGCTGGATCAGATGGCCCACCTGTTAGACAGAGATGGAAAACCCAAGTTTTAGGTTAAACGGCTGAAGAAAAGATCTGAAGATGTTCTTAGAAAAAATGTTCGCTAAAACAACTGTAGGCCCACTAACAGCTGACTCGCAGAAAAACAACAGACAACTCGCAAGCAGCTGACAGCAGACTTGTGGCCAAATGAAAGCCGGCTGAAGCATTCAGGGAACAAAACAAAGCAATGGAGAACATTTTCTGAAAGAAACTGGCTTATTTCCTAGTATAACAAACAGACTTAACCTCAGGTTTGACCAGAGCATCAGTTCTAATGTTAGCTGGGTTATATAAAGCAACATTAAGAATAAATCTGGATAAAAAAATCTGCAGATGTAGCAGCCCCGCAGAGAACCTAACATGGTACCTCAGTGGATCCGGTGAAGGCCACTTTGTCAACATCCATGTGTCTGGCAATAGCTGCGCCAGCTGTTGGTCCCATTCCAGGTAAGATGTTCACCACACCTTCAGGAAAACCAACCTGCAAACCAATCCGTCAAGAAACGCTTCTTTTAAAAAGGTTTTTATTCAGTTGGAGAGAAAACCTGCTTTTATTAGATTAGTAGTTAAATATTTCATTCTGGAACCAAATTATGGTGAACAAATAACGAACAGAAAATCAACAGACTAAACAGATAACGATCTATTAGTTATCAATTAGTTAACAGATTTTCTGATCTCCGTGTGAGATCAGAGCTATAGCAGGGTTCTGTTAATGCGAGTATAAAGAGGAACCTCTTTGATGAGACTGGCTACGTAGAGAGCTGTGAGGGGGGTCTGCTCTGCAACCTTCATCACCACTGTGTTGCCAGTTGCCAGAGCTGGGCCCAGTTTCCAGGCCTGCATCACCAGAGGGAAGTTCCACTGCAGGGAGGAAAGAAGACACATTTCTATGCTGGTAAAGCTGGTCTCATGTATATAAATGATACATTTATAAAGTAAAACGTTGGTGTTTGTTGTTCCAGTTTAGCTCCCAGCAACACCACCACCAGTTTGCTTCATTTGTTCAACTTCCTCCTCCATTTCCTGATATGTTTCAGCCGTAAGTACTGACATTAGTACTTACAGAATGTTTCTGTAATAATGAGGCGCTATTTCTATGCTATGAAGATCTGTCTGGTCTCCATGTCATCCAACAACAATCTCATACCTGTTGGGTATCTCACAAAGCTATGCTGGAAAATCATTCAGTTGAATCTGCAGGTCCTGTATTACTACTGCAACATAAACAGATCTCAATGCTACTCTGCGATATCAGATCCATCAATAACATCAACATTTCATAACAAATGTGACAGAAATTCTATCTGTGACTACTATGCTACAAAATCCTGGAGCGTCTGTGATGGCTCTGAGGATCTCTGTAGCCGTCTTGAATGCTGCCTGATAGGAATTTAATCCATTCAATTCTGATGATCTTTCACCTCATTCTGAATAACTGATCCCGTCTGGACAACCATCCCACATGGTGCTTCTCTAGTCCTGCCTTACAGCCCTGTCAGTGTTTACTGCTTTACTTACATACAGTCTATGGTTTAGAGCCGTACCGGTATGATCTGTCCACAGACTCCGACTGGTTCATGTCTGGTGTAGCAGAAATAATTTCCATCTACGGGGATGGTCTTCCCCTCCCACTTGTCAGCCCAGCCTGCATAGTACCTAAACACACAAACACCTTCATCACCACAAACACACTCAGGAAGAAAAACGAAAGGAACCAAATAAATTCACCACATATAATCTGATCTGGATGAGTTTAATAACCTTATTAATTATGAATTAATGAATGAATTAGAACATAAATAAATGTAGAACAACAACGATGATGATAATAGCCTAAAAAAATAATGTGTTGTTCTATGCTAAGTGTTATGGATGTGAATTGCTAATATTTCGCAAAACAACTAAAGTTTATAGTGCAGCCTCTTTCCGCTCCATGATTAGCACCATGGAATTCACCTAATTTATTTACGTTCTAATTGAAAATGCAAGCCTATTTCAGAACCATGGAGCTATCTTAAAATGTAGGCCAAAGATAGACTTGAAATGAAATGAATCCCTGGACCTTTATAATCACAGCCAAACCACATTATAAATCCACAGTCAATAAACATAGACAATAGCGACAAATTAACTCACTTCAGTCCATCAAGGTTGTAAATCAAGAAAAAACAAGTATGATATCTAGTGTCTATTTTAAATGTAGAAGACAAAAGAATTGAATGTCCAACAGACTTCAAATGTCCTTCATATGGATATATGCAGAATGTTAATAGTTCTCTACAAAGCAACTTCGATCTTTCCTTATCAATAACAATATCTCTATAAGACCAGGCTTGATAGTCCAGCCTCCTTCATGCTTTCCTGCAGATAGTTTTTAAATCAACTTTAGGTGACTAAAACGGCGTTCTGCATTGGTGCTTGGTACTGGGACTGTCCAATAAATTTGACACAAAATGGCAATGGCAATGTTTAAATTTAGTTTTGCTGTGGTTGCAGCAAATGTTCTTTAATTATACATCTTGTCAGGGGGCCTATGCCATGCCGCATGATCTTGTTCAGAAATGGCTGAGATATTCTAAACAGAAATAAAATTTCAACATTCAACTTAACGTCACGACACTTTGGGCTGAAAATGTCTCATGTTCTGCACATCAGCCAACCTATCGGCTAACTTCCACTGGATAGAGCCAGTTGCCAGAAACTTGAGTTGTCAGCAGCTGAAGATGTATTGGGTTCACACAGTTCTGGTGCTTTCATTGTGAAGCACTACACCCTTGTGTCACTGCAATATTTATACGTTTACTCAGTAATAGGGCTGCTCAATTATGGCAAAATTTATAATCACAATTATTGTGACTGAAACTGAGATCTCGATTATTTAATACGATTATACATCAACTGTAATAACATGAATTTCTTTAACATAAAATAGTGGCTTCAAACGTCTTCCACAAATTTGAGAAAACCTAGACAAAGTGAAAAATGTAAGCTATGTTGTAGTGAACTTCCACAAACTATAACAAAGCAGCCATAACAGTACTAAATTTATATCACAACAAAATAGTCACATCAACAATACAAAGATACTCAAACTAAACCAACTGTAGGCTGAGCTAAAATCATATCAACCCTTAACACAAAGACATTTTTTGATCATTTTGGTGCCCTTGGCCTCTGTCTATTATTGTTTGCATTTTCTCAACCCTTTCATGCACAATCCAGTGATGACCTTTTTCAGGACAACTTGGGCAATAATAATATTGTCTAAAAGGATGTCACGTGATTGTATCAATAGTTATATAAGTATACGAAAAAGAATTAAACAAAAATTGACTGTCCCACAATTCAATTTAAAAAATGTACAAATCAATGTACCAATGGGGCTGGGCGATATTGCCTAAAAGTAAAATCTTATTTTTTCAAACTAAATCCGATTTTAAATCAATCCCCCCATTCACCCCCCGGCTGTTAAAAAATACAAATGAACAAAAATTATTCTATTTCAAAAAGGCTTTTCAGTTTTAAACCATGTTCGTGATGGCTTTCTCATTGGTTGAGAGACCGACTGGCTGTCATTATTGCTTACATCAAGCCTCAATATGGAAGCAAGCTAACATAATTTACATGTCTTATCACAAAATGTAATGAAAAAAAAAAAAACATAGAGTGGAATTCATGTGCCAAAGTACCTGAAAAACCGCCACATTTAACAACTGGATTGAATGGCCTCTGGAAAGTCTAGGACTGCCCAGAGGTCAGCTAAGTTCACCCAAACAGTATGCTACAGTTAGCAATTTTGCACATCAAGTTTTGTTTGAGAGGTTCTTGAGGTTTTCGACAGCGGAGTTCTAAAGGTTAACATCTGCCTTCCAACTAGCCTATGTGATCCTGGTCCTGCTATTGTGGCTGAGTTCTGGGATCTGGGTTTGTACCACTTTACCTTTAGTTGCAAACAGGCAACTCGCTTGAATTGCAACTGAAAAACACAAATTGTGAAGGAGCAAATAATCAAACAATTTTATTTTTATGATTGTTAAAATCACAGATAGTAATTAAAATCCAATTAATCCCCCAGCCCTACTCAGTAATTACACTCCCTCTCACAATTAATGTACCAATAAGCAGCATAGCATTTTATGTCCCTGAACAAAGTGTTGAGAATATTATATTTTTGGAGTTTTTCCTTACCGCGAAGGAGGGTCTAAGGACACGAAGTCCGGGATCTGTTTAGTTTAGTGTAGTCACTAATTGTGTGTATTGTGAGTTATGTCTATTGTTCTCTTATTACATACATGTGAAGCCCTCTGAGACAACTTGTTGTGATACTGGGCTATATAAATACAATTGAATTGAAATTGAATTGAATTATAGTTTCGCCCCGAATGCGTCCGCCGCCGCTGATCCTTTGTGTTAACACAATAACTTGAACAATACTTAATGTAGAGTTTTCATGTTTAGCATATGTATAGGTATCATGGAGAAGATGATCTGATTAGATCAGGCAGCAATTTCTGGCTGCCGATGTTGACGCTAATGCGGAAGTCAGATTAATTGCAGTTCCCCCCTCACCGCTAGATGACTGGCTGCAATAGAGAGCAATACCCATAGACTCCATTGTTAAAATGTCCGATTGCACAGCTGAAATAAACATGTTTACAGAGTGGCTCCAAAAACTTTCTTCGGTTTAAAAAAGTCCAATTTTCCATCATGTAAACTCTGGGGGGGAATTTTTTCTAACACTTCGGTTTCTATGTTATTTTAATCTTAAATTTAGAGGCGTGTCCTTTTGATTGATGTGTGTTAGAGCGCTATC
>JBAMHX010000007.1:29233545-29262612 GCA_037177515.1 Pseudomugil tenellus | reverse complement strand
ATGGATCTTCTCAATTATATCAACACATGGTGTTGTAGGAAATACTGATGAAATGGATTTCTTAAATTTGGTAACAATACTATCTGACAAACAAGTTTTCTTCTCGGCTATTGGGTAGTCGAGTAAAGTAAATTCAAAGGTTATTAAGAAATGATCAGACGGAACAGGGTTATGAGGAAAAACTGTTAGTTCTTCACTATCAATGCCATAAGTCAGAACAAGATCAAGTTAATAATACTTATTACTTGTTTTAAATAATAAATTCTTATTTTTGTTAATATTTTAGAATAGTTTTATGGTTAGGGTTGCATATGTATTAAAAGTTAAATGTTAAGTATTAGTAAAAGAATAGTCTCTTCTATATATGATAAGAATAAATCCAAAGTTGTTTTTAAAAGCATCTACAGTTCCTTAAGTAATTTAAAACTTTCTTAAAATATTTTTATTGAGATCAGCTCTGACATTCAGCTCATTTTCCACTTGACACCAGACAAAAAAGAACAAAATGACAACTTCCACTGCTGGAGTGTTTTGGGGAGATTAAAATCCTGGGAACAATAATTTAACAGGTTGTAGAATGGGAAGTTCAACAGGACGCTAACCTTTGACACCGTAGGAGGAAGATGTGTAGTATTCCCATGCTAGCATTCAAAGGAAAAGGTTTAAAATGGCACTTATACCTTCGTCTTTATTTGTTGTCAAAGACATTATAGGTTTGATGGAAAAAAATTATTTATTACATAGAGTATAGTAATCAATGCACATTATTGGACAGTATTGAGGGAAAATGGATGTATTTGCCTTCCACCATTCAAAGTGACTGACAGCGCTGAGCTGTTTTTTAACGTTTGAGGGCTACATGAACCATGTGAGTGTTAAGAGTGTCGTAACCTATATACAGTCTATGGTAATACCCGTAACACTCTTATTAAATGGCTCTTGTCAATCTGAGGTGCCTCCGGTGGTGTAACTTCCAATGCGGCAATACTGTAACTTCTGTTGTGGCTCATTATGTTGTGTTGTGGCTAATTGTGGAGTGTTGTGGCTTTTGTGTTATTGTGACAGTTCTGGACCGCCGTAGTTTCTCTTCAAAGGGAAGATTTGAGATGATCTTCAGATGAGAAAAGGAATGGTCACTGCTGATCTATTTTTTTATTTCTGAAGGTGGTTAATCCATCTTTTCCAAACCCTCGGAGACGGCTGCGTCTTCGGGATCTGGCTGAAAGGGTTATTGGTGCTCAGGAAAACGAACAAGAGCTCAACAAACTGCTGAACGAGGCTTTGCTGGAGAGAGAAACAGTTCAAGCGTAAGTCTCTATGAACTTCCAAACCATGTTCAAGACACTCAGGTAAAATCCCCACACTGGAAACTAGTTTAACCATGCTACATGGGGTCTAGAAATTTAAGCTTACGCTAACATTTTTAGTGTGTGTACTGTACTGTATAGAGAGGTTGATGTCATACGTTACGATTACGTGTTCATTGACGTAGTTTCGGGCTGGCGGCAGAAGTAGCTACACATCCGCCGCTGCCATAGAAGAGCGTAGCCTCACCTGTTTTTACAGTTTGTAAACAAAGATTATGCCGAGTTCGTGTAGGGCAATAGGCGCACAAACATAACATTATGAAAGTGTTGTCTTTATGCTAAACATATTTTACAGGCAGTGGAGACATCTGACTTTTGCCAGATGCGTGTCCAATGTGCCTCTCCGTTTGCGCTTTCAGGATGCAGGATGAGTTTCATGATTTTACAGTTCTGATGGTATTTTTTTACTGCTGTCTGTCAGTTAATTGAAAACTAAACGCAGTGTTTTAGCAGCACTGTTGTACCGGCTAGCATGTATAACAGTAAAGTGGCGAGATGGATGATAGACTGACGTATAGATTTTTTTTTTTATGTTATGCGATTGACTGGTAACATCTTCGTGATTGATGAGCACCCTGCGCCAATCAAGAATTCTTTCACTAATTACAGCCTTAAAACTTTCCGCCTCTCCTTATCAGCTGTAACTCCTTTTGCTGCGCGTGCTCATCGCTGAATTGAGTTGCTCTGCAGATGGTCGTAGCTTTGATAAACAATAAACCTCCTTGCTCATAAAAGTCTGGTAGACCTTCGTCAAAGCTGGAAAATTATGTGACAGTAACTGTGAAATGGATTCACTAAAACATCCACTCTGTCCGATATGCAGTGTGTGTTGTGAACGTGCAGCAGTCCGACACACACGCTGGTCGTCAGCTCGTTTCCGCCTCAAATGTCCATACAGGCTTCAGATCACGTCTCCAAAAAAGAACAAATATATAACTTATATTTTATATACACACACATTCTTCACCCAAAGCCTTTACTTCCATTGTGGTCCTTTAGCAGGAAATTAAGAGATGCGGATGGAAGATCGTAACTCCGTAGGAAACATAGCGAGTCGTTTGCACTGCAGTGTAAAACTTCATGAACATGCACACAAAGGAAAACATTGTATCCATCCAAGGATTTGTAAGCTTTTAATGCTTCGCCTGTGAACAACCCAGGAGTGTTTATAAATATTTCCAGATGTCGCCATACTGCACAAGCAGCCGCTTCGACATATTGTCCTGCTGCTTTTAAGTCATTTTCAAACGGATCAGGCAACAAAACACCTCGTACAAACAACTTCTGTTTGTATCTTTTCACGATTCTGTCCGATAAATGGTCAAGATGTTTTTTCTTTCGCTTTTAAGTGACTTGATTTTGCCTCTTTGCCAGTTCCATCGTGTAAACAGAATGAGTTACGGTGTGTCTTCTGTTGACAGCTAGTGCGCATGACCCGGATTAACCACATGTAAACAACAACATTTAAGGTGTCTATATACGCTCTGCATAGTCAGGCATTGTTTATTTTGGCTTCTTTCCAGTTATCCCAGCTGATGGCACGTAACCATAAAATCGTGTCATTTTTTTTAATGGATGCCACCTGGTATGGAGTAAAAACCAAGATATGGATTGTCTTTACCCTGGTTTGTACATCCCACAGCACAGCTAAAGGGCATTTTTGAGGCTAAGATACTGTCTGGAAATCAAGCAGCAAAACAAATCTCTTTTGGGACGTGGTTGCGCGCGCATCACTTGCATACGTCATTTGAAATCCATCTATTGTGTTGATAGTGATGCAAATGTGATACATTGTAGTGTTGTCATAAATCATTGTGAATCCATCATAGAGTATCTGAATAAACACTACATGTTGGCTGGATTGTAAACATCCTGGATGGAATATAAATGCTGGGAAACGTCTGCAGATAAGCATACGGATCAGTTATCTCTCAGTGCTATTGTCACTGTTCCCGATGATAGAACAGATAGACCTTGGGGGGGTTGAAGGGTAAACGTTTCTACTTGTTGCTCTTGATTAAAGTAAACTTTACTAACCTGTGTGATCCTTTCGCAGGGCTACGTTGAGCTGACAATTTTTCCCACGGTGGTCAACCTAAACCGGATCAAGCTGAACAGTAAACAGTGCCGCATCTACAGGGTCAGAGTCAACGAACTGGAAGCCCCCTTCATCTACAATGACCCCACCCTGGAGGTGTGCCACAGCGAATCCAAACAGTAAGCCTACCTGTGATACAACATTCTTCTGGACTGAACTGCATTCAAAAGCATTGCTATCATATTAAATCTGACTATCATAACGGCTGAACAGTCAGTCCGATGCCTTTACTTCAGTTATGTTATAAAGTTACTGTGTTAATAAAACCTATTGTTAAAGTTAAGAATACATATTTTTTATTTTATAGTTGTGTAGTTATAGAAATAGTATATTCACTTCTCCAACGTAAACTTAGTTCTTGAAGTGTAAGGACCATATATGGAGTAGCCTGTTTCTGCCTAAAGACAAGTGTGCCAAATTTTTAATTATGTTCTTTTTAATGATTTTAATTAATTTTATTATGATTCTTGCTCTGTTTTTATTAATTTTTTATTTGTTTATCTGTAATGCTTTTAATGTTTTTATGTAAAGCAGTGAATTGCTTGTCCATGAAACGTGCTATAAAAATAAACTTGCCTTGTTAGAGACGCAGAGTACAGTCTGCAGTTATATATCCAACATGGCAAGTTTGGAATAGAGGTGGACACATTAAAAGAAAAGCAGCTCTGTGTGCTTGATGGGGGTCATTATGTCTCATATAAATGTCTTGTATAAAGTCATGACGGGGGGCATGAAATGATTTATTTGTTATGAGGATAAATTTATCTTTATTTAACCAGGAAGCCCTCTGAGTGGTCTCCTGGGAGACCAGGATTATAAATAAACAGTAGACATCAGCATGTTTTAATAGATCTCAGTGAGGCCTCTGATGCAGGTATGTCAGCATCTGGATTTGGATCTCAGTTTGACTATCTTGTCTGAACAGGAGGAACCTGAACTATTTCTCCAGCGCCTACACGGCGGCGGTTAGCGCTGTGGACCCCGACGCTGGAAACGGAGAGCTGGTCATTAAAGTTCCTTCAGAACTCTGGAAACAAGGAGACGGTAAGATGCTTTACGCTGCAGAGACATGAAGCCTGTACAGAAGAGACAGTCCTGGAACATGGCTGATATTCTGTCCCCTCTCTTTGGCTGCAGATATGAAGGTGTTGAAGGTTTACATTGAGTTTTCTCTGGACCAGCCCAAAGGGGGTCTGCACTTTGTAGTTCCTGATGTGGAGGGCAGCATGGCAGAGAGGGGAGCCCACGTCTTCTCCTTTGGATATCAAAACTCTACCAGGTGCTGATTAATGATGACTTGCTTCCTCTTGCCAAGAGGATCCACTTTGCATGCAAATGAAACCTGCATCATCTCTGTTCTGCACAGGTTCTGGTTCCCCTGCGTGGACTCCTACTCTGAGCTCTGCACTTGGAAGCTGGAGTTCACAGTGGATGCATCCATGATCGCCGTTTCCTCCGGGGATCTGGTGGAGACCATCTACACCCACGACATGAGGAAGAAGACATTCCACTACGTCCTTCCCATCCCCACCGCGGCCCCCAACATCTCCTTGGCTGTGGGGCCATTTGAAATCCTGGTGGACCCCTACATGCACGAGGTTTGCAGAGATGATGGTTGTCTGTAGAATTAAAATCAAACTTTTTGCTTCATCCTGAAACCGCCAAGTCCAGTTAGAAGTAGAACCTGAACTCAGAAGATTGTACTCACAAACTAGAGCTATGCTGTTCTTCCACGCTGTCAAACTGCTCCTGGAAACATTTAGCTACTTATATAGATGCCGTTAAATAAAACTCTTGGTGATCTTCAAGAACGATCCGAATCTTTTAAACGTTCGTCTAACACGAATAATGTGAACAGAGTCGCGATTGTTTAAGAGCTGTTTTTTTTTTTCTCTCTCTAACTTCACACTTCTGGGCGTTGTTAGGCGTTTTTTCAATTTATTTAGAGCTTATACTTTTCTTTATTGGCCTTGTAACGACAACCACGTTGACTGTCATGATGCTGCGCATGTTATTTCCAAGCTGTCAGGAACGCAGCAGAACTGCATCTCATCTTAGGTTTCTCAGTTAGGCGCAATAAAGTTTGACACCGTAAATCCCGGCAGCATAATCCGTTAAGACGTTCATCACGTTATTGTTTTTAATTATGGCAGATTATAGCCTTCTCCTGAATGAAAAGGATGTTTTAGATTGTCGTTTCTTAAAATAGCTATTTTTTCTACAAATTCGTATCTAGTTTTATCTCCATTTTATTTTTACAAAGCAACTATATGCATCCCAGGGCAGTTTGCGAGTCCACTGTACAGTTTGTCCAAGTAAGAGGCTACTAGAGAGCTCGTTTATTTAGAGTTTATATATTTTTCTAATACTTAAAAACGTTTTTTCACTAAAATAAAAGACCTGGTGTTACTGACCAACAACCTAGTGTTTTTGTATAGCACCTTATTAGCCTTATAAAGACATTGATACCTGGTCCGGGCTAAGTCCAGGCTGGAGACACCCGTGGTTACAGACATGAGGATGACAAGAATAATAGTAATAATAATAATAATAGTGGCATTAACAGGACTGTGAAGGAGACATTTTGCGTTTAGGTTGTAAAAAGGTTCAAACTAAACATAAATAAACAAATATCTGTTTCTAAACTTCTATTAATCGCATTATAAGAGTTGCTATTGTATTAAATTTGATAAGACAAAACCGGCAAAGTCCTATGTCTTTATAACATTTAGGCTTATTTTATAAAAATATTAAATATTGTTAAAGTATTTTTTTCTAAACATTTTATAGTTGTAAAGTTACAGTATATTCACTTATACAATGTAAACTTTGATTTGTAAGGACATATAGAGTAGATTATGTTTTTTTTTTTTATTTCTGTACCATAAAGCCAAATCTAGCTCTGCCAAAAGTATGCAGTTAAAATGCTTATATCTTTCACATTTTAAAAGTGTGCAATGTTTTTGCTGGTTTTTTGCAAGGAAGAAAACATCATAGGTTAGAAATAATTACCGTATGGAATCAGCAGAACGTTAATGTCAGGAAAGGTGTCATGTTTTCTGAGCGTCAGTGTTGGGCTAAAAATTTCTATCCGTGTTCTTTGAGGACCACGTTAAAAGTGCTCAGACTCAGGAAATGTTTTTGCCATCACCACTGTACTCATGAAACACTAAAAGATAACAATAAGAACTGAAATGCAGACAAAAACCATACCTGTAACATTTACGAAGAGGTGAGACCAGTTTTAGTAGTTTTATTTTTCATCCATGCGTTTTTGTAGTTTTGCCGCTTTAAAAAGAAGAGTTTTATAAATGAGGCCCCTGGTAACTAGACTTGGATCTGATTCAGTTGTGTTGAAGAAGACATGCATCTAACCCTGCAGGATGGTGGATCTCCAGAACTAGAACAGGAACAGACCTGAGATACAGTGTTATTCAAGACATCTGTTGGAAATTCCTGTATTTTTCATATCACAAGAAATATTGCAGGGTCAGTTTTTCCCATATTATGCAGCCCTGCTGCAGTCTTCTAATTAATTGGGGAAAATCAGCAATGCATAAATGACTCGTTTAGTGGAACACATTTGCTTTTTAGCTTAACGTGACTTCATGAAGCACTGTTGCTCAGACGTCTGAGAAGGTTTTTGTTCCACTTTAAGGAAGGCGTCACAGAGTAGTTGTGATATTCTATCACATAGCTGAGGCGTAATTGCCTTCCGCCGGATACTCAGCCTCTGAGGTTGCTGTTGGCTGTAGGAACACAGCAGCATTACAGCTAATCGTCCAGACATGAAGCTCATGTCAGTTTACTGTTTAGCTTGCTGATATTATTCAAGCCATTTTTGAGAACTAGATCACAACAGTAGTGATGTTTAATTTCCTCTGGAACGGGTTCCTATTTAGTCTATTTCATACAAAAATCAAGTCAAACAGTTTTCATAAAGTGTTTTACACGATAATAACAGTTTATTCATGTTAAAAACAAACAAACAAAGTCAACAACATGGAAATTCTGGGGACTGGCAGGAGCCCACACACCGGCGTGAACCATCCCCATGAGGAAAACACTGGCAATAAAAATGAAAAAGTTCAAATAAAAAAAACACTATTAGAACACATAAGAGAAGGAATAACACATAGAAATATATTTATACATGTACAGATATATATTATTACCTCATATGGTAATGTGCTAAAAAAGTATTCAAATTAAGTAAAAACTAAAATTAAAGATCAAATAGAACTCAGTTAAAAGCTAAATTAAAAAATTATTGTAAATATTAATCTGTATTTTTCAACCTATGAGAAGATGGGAGGATGACTCGGCAGCATCTAATGGGGATAAATAATAAATAAACCCTCTCACAATGAATGTACCAATAAGAACCATAACAACATTTTAATTAGTATAAATACGTATTTATGGAATAAATAACTCTTTTGGAGCATGTCTATAATATTCCAGGCTTCTGTGTTCATCACGGGGATACGAAGTCTAACAGGAATGATAACATGTATGAGTCGAATGTGGCTTAAATTCATAATCTTATCAGCTGTGCGGCCAGTTTTTTCTCTCCAAAAAGTTACGATGCAAAGTTCACAGTTGGGGCACCGGTTTGCACTATATTGTTATAAATACCAGAAATGTGTATATCTGACATTACTGGTAATAAATGGGTTTTGACTGGACCTTAGTACTGACCACTAAGTGTCTCCTGATGTCAGGTGGCAGATTTAACTTCAGACATTTACAGATAATATCACATTCTTGCATCTTTTCACAGTTTAATAAGAAAATAATTTTACCTTCTACTGAGCAGTGTTTGAGATTCACGGGGCCCTGAATGCAACCCATGTCCTCCTCAGGTGACCCATTTCTGCCTGCCCCAGCTGCTGCCTCTGCTCAAACACTCCATGTCCTTCCTGCACGAAATTTTTGAGTTCTACGAGGAAATCCTAACGTGCCGCTATCCTTACTCCTGCTTCAAGACTGTGTTCGTGGATGAGGCTTACGTTCAGGTGTCATCCTATGCTTCCATGAGCATCTTCAGGTATGTGATGGAGGTAGATACATAAATACTTTATTCATCACCATATGAATTAATATTTGAAAAGTCACAGTTTTTACTGTCTGACGGGCTCCCAGTGCAGCAGCTTCTCTGCAGGTCAGGATGTTGTGGAGGTTATGTTTAGTGTTGTCCAACAGGGTCCAGCTCCCTACGCAGTCTGTTTAACCTGTTTTCTGCTACAGGCATGAAGAACAACCCAGATGTCAGGACTGTGTAAAACAATGAGATCATAAAGATTTTATTCCCAGTACAACATAAACGCCACCAGTCTGAGAAAACCTAGTCTAAACAAGCTCTGATCTAAATGTTCCTCAGAGTTTACACTGCATTCTGAATTACTATACTAATTATATGCAAGTGTGTCAAAGATACGTTTTTTTTTTTTCAATTAAACTCATGGAGGATCTCAGACATCTGTGATAATGACTTTACCAGGCCAGCTCAATAAAAAACAATGTTCCACATTATTAAGCAGACCATCATTTTCAATCAATATGTAAAGAAAAATGACCTTTCTGTGCCTGAAAAATGTAAAATAGATGAATGCTTCATGGAAGATATAAAACGCTTGGCTAGTCCAGGAAAACTTAAGCATGATCATCGTATCATGAATAGATTTGGGGCTGATTCAGAGCATGCAGGTTTGTGCAGAAAAAGGTGTAACAAGGAGAGTTTCTGCCAGAAAAATAAATCGGATTAAGAGAAAGCTGCTAAAAAGACATTATAAAGCAGCAAACAGGTATTTTGAATCTGTTGGTGGCTCTGAAATCCTGCAAACATCAATGTGTAGGATTCTCCAGAGCAGTGATGCATAAAGACTGTTCGCCACCCAAAACAATGGTGACATGTAGATACGGCTGTAAGGGCTCAGAAATACGTTAATCTGGCCCTTTAGGGTCCCTGAAGGTGTGGAGTTTCTGAATGACCACATTTTCCCATGGTACAAAAAGAACAACAGTATTTCCAGTAACAAAATTATCTTCATGCCTGATGATGTTCCAAAGGAAGCCTCTGCATCACTGGCTGATGGCCATTAAAGGTGAGAAACTCATAGTGTGGCCCCCATCATCCCCTAATCTCAACCCTACTGAGAACCGTTTGGAGCATCCCCAAGTAAAAGATCTATGAGGGTGGAGGCCATTCACATCCAAACAGCAGCTCTGGGAGGTTGTTCTGACAGCCAATAAAATGCTTGAAACTACATAATAATGTAATAAGTTTTTTATTTTTGAGGAAACTACTTGTCATTGGGAGGATTGTTCAGCCACATGTGAATAACTCAGTCTGTGACTTGAGAACTTTATTGACTGTTGTTTATATCAGCTATCTAACTGAAATGAATCTGATCAGGTTCCAGCTAACATTTAACATGACCCATCTTCAGTCGGATCAGAAGTTCTCCATGTCTACACAGCCTCCCGAGTTCATGCGGGGATTTCCAGTAGATCATTCATGTTTGCTTTTAATGCAGAAGCTTATTATCCAGTATCCAGCCTGGCCCCATTCTTACAGAGATTCCCTGAATCTGTAGATGATGTTCTACGCTGTAGATGCTGGGTCTTCAAGTATCTCTGAATTTTTATATCCAGTTTGTCCGGATGGAGGATGCATCTTTCTATCTGAGAGGCTCTAAGAAGCTACTGACCTGTTCCCAGCTAAACCAGTAAAAGCTCATTCATGCCTGTCTGCATCAGATTCATATTTTCCATCAGCTAATGAAATGTCATTGTGATCATGTGAGATGATGTTTATCTTCTACTGGGGATGAAAGATGATGAGGTTCTGGGAGTATTTACTATGCAGCGACCTGTCTCTCCTGCAGTTGCAGCTTTACATATTTATGTGATAATTCTGACATTGATGCAGGTAGTTTTGTTTGTAATTTCCTATGTTGTCTTTGTATTTCAGTACCAATTTGCTCCACAGTCCTATGATCATTGACCAGACCCCGCAGACTCGCCGCTGTTTGGCTCAGGCCTTGGCTCAGCAGTTCTTCGGCTGCTTCATCTCCAGGATGTCCTGGTGAGCCACGAACCATTCCCATGCTCTCCAGGACTCAGCCAGTTAGCGTCATGGACAAACTGAAATTTTTGACCACTATCAATATCAGTTTTATGAAGACCTTTTTGTCTCAGAGGTGTCTTTAAACAGCAGCTGCTGAGAGATTTACCACTGGCCTGGACCAGGGACCAGGGGCCACCAGGGGACCTGCAGATTTCACACTGAAAGTTGGCGTACGACCAAATGTAGAAAAATACTTATGCCCAGTAGTATGATATGTATGAATCTCTTCGTACACTTGATTGATAAGTTCCAGCTGAGTTGGATCTGAGCTAGTTCCATGTTTCTTGTACAGATCTTCTCCTAAACAGTAACATGAGACCAGACCTGGTTAACCAGTACTGCAACTCCACCTCCCTTTAGTTTTCCGCTGAGTTGTTTATTGCAGTCAGTCTTGAAGCCACCTACAGATGCATTATCATTCTGGAATGCGCCGCTAGGTGGCTGCAAACTGTAGTAGCTCCGTCTTAACTTTTGTGATTTTTGTAATACAGGCGTCTTTGTTTTTACGACACATGTCTATTTGTGTTGTCCAGACTTTTCACGCTGAACATATTCCAGACTGTAATGAAATGAAGTGTACTTTATTAATCCCAGAGGAAAATTCAAGTTCTGTAGTCATTTGGTTCAGCTGCAGTTGTGGTAAGGGATATTTTCCGTTACACCCAGAACTACTCAGTTTTGTTAGCTAGCAATCTAACGTCACCCATCACAACATTTGGAAGAAACGGTTTAAATCTCCACCGTTTATCTTTTGTCTCACTCCTGCCCTGCATCCTCTTCTCTTTCTTTTCAGTTCCATTGGGATTTGAAGTGTTATTTCACTGATAATCTTGAACTTGGAGAGCATTATCAGTTGATCTCTGTGGTACTTAAGTTTCATTGGCATGGAGACTCACTATAATAAGTCTTAAAATATGGAGGAAAATCTCCTGTGCAGCACAGCTTCTTACCAGCGTGAAAAGTCTTCTTGGAAAACCCAAATTGACAGCTCATGTCTTAAAAAAGAGGCCTATATTACAATAAACACAAAAGTTAGGACGGAGCTACTACAGCAACCTAGTGGCGCATTCCAGAATATATAAATCCAGTCTGTCTTGGTTTCAGTAGCAGTAGATTCCAGTTCAATCCATCTATAAAGCTGCATAGGACAGAACTGCAGGTTCATTCTGTGATTTATTCAGACAGGGATGATTGGTGTGGACCTGTAAGTGGCTTAAACATCTGTCATTCATCACGCAGGGCTGATGAGTGGGTGCTGAAGGGTATCTCCGGCTACATCTTTGGCCTCTACCTGAAGAAGACCTTTGGAGTCAATGAGTATCGGCACTGGATCAAAGAGGTATTTGATTTCTTTTACCTGATGAGAAATCCCTCTGAGAAACAAGTGAATAAGTCAGATTATCCTATAGACAACAATAAACAACAATCAATTTGATGTCTTGTGAACCAGTTGGGAACTTCTCCTGATTCTTTTGACCAACTATTGTGACGTTATATGGCCATATCTCACATTGAGAAAAAATCATTCACAACATTCTTGGATCCAGATGGTGATCCGGATCTCTCCAAATATTTAGTGGAGACTAAGTTAAACCTTGTCCCTTTCTCAGAAAAACGTGTAAATCCTTCAAGTAATTTTTATGTACAGTTGTTTAAAAAACCAACCTTTACGGAGCCCCCAGAGGACATGGGGGATATTTTTCTGATATTTTTTTTGCATTCCCTTGGAATAAGATTGGTGTTCTTGGAATAAGGGATCTTCTGAAAGGTACTGATTACATGTCAACGACAGCAACATTAATGCCGTTTTTGCTCAGTTTCCTTCCTCTCAGCATCAAATCAACATAACACAGACACACATGACCCTATGTCCATGTTAACCAGGGCCGCTTCTAGCAATTTTGGTGCCCTTAGCAGAATTTCTTGGTGGTGCCCCCTATTCCCAAACCCAGTTTGAAATAACAATAATACACATACAGTACAGACCAAATGTTTGGACACACCATCTCATTCAATGTTTTCTTTATTTCATGACTATAAACATTGTAGAGTCACACTGAAGGCATCCAAACTATGAATTAACACATGTGGAAGTATAGTACATAACCAAAAAGTGTGAAACAACTGAAAATATGTCATATTCTAGGTTCTTCAAAGTACCTACTTTTTGCTTTGATTACAGTTTTGCACACTCTTGGCATTCTCTTGATGAGTTTCAAGAGGTAGTCGCCTGAAATGGTTTTCACTTCACACGTGTGCCCTGTCAGGTTTAATAAGTGGGATTTCTTGCCTTATAAATGGGGTTTGGGACCATCAGTTGCATTGTGGAGAAGTCAGGTGGATACACAGCTGATAGTCCTACTGAATAGACTGTTAGCTGTTTTTTTCTTGCCATAATACAAATTCTAAGTAAAGAAAAATGAGTGGCCATCATTACTTTAAGAAATGAAGGTCAGTCAGTCCGAAAAACTGGGAAAACTTTAAAAGTGTGCCCAAGTGCAGTCTGAAAAACCATCAAACGCTACAAAGAAACTGGCTCACATGCGGACCACCCCAGGAAAGGAAGACCAAGAGTCACTTCTGCTGCGGAGGATAAGTTCATCCGAGTCACCAGCCTCAGAAATCGCAGGTTAACAGCAGCTCAGATTAGAGACCAGGTCAATGCCACACAGAGTTCTAGCAGCAGTCACATCTTTTGAACAACTGTTATGAGAAGACTGTGTGAATCAGGCCTTCATGGTAGAATATCTGGTAGGAAACCACTGCTAAGGACAAGCAACAAGCACAAGAGACTTGACCTGAACCCAGTCGAGATGGTTTGGGGTTAGCTGGACCGCAGAGTGAAGGCAAAAGGGCCAACAAGTGCAAAGCATCTCTGGGAACTCCTTCAAGACTGTTGTAAGAGCATTTCAGGCGACTACCTCTTGAAGCTCATCAAGAGATTGCCAAGAATGTGCAAAGCAGTAATCAAAGCAAGAGGTGGCTACTTTGAAGAACCTAGAATATGACATATTTTCAGTTGTTTCACACTTTTTGGTTATGTACTATACTTCCACATGTGTTAATTCATAGTTTGGATGCCTTCAGTGTGACTCTACAATGTTCATAGTCATGAAAATAAAGAAACTCTTGGAATGAAAAGGTGTGTCCAAACTTTTGGTCTGTACTGTATGTACATATAATGTTTGTGCAATAAACTTCATTTTTAGCAACGTTTAGAATGATAAGATTATACCTGCAGGTAAAACATGTACCACTGGCATAACTGCCTCATTAAGGATGTAAACTGTAGAAAACACATTTCAAGTCCACCTAAATTACATGAACATAAATAACAATAACTTAAACTGTGCACATAATGTAAGACAGGCACCCAAAACAAAGACCCTTACAAATGCACATCTCCACTTTTTCTTGTTGCAAAGTCATTTATCATTTATTTTATCATTACTTTAAGCTAAATTGTAAATCTTATCCTTCCTCAGCAAGACAGAATGATCACATTTTACATACAATGCAAAAAGAAAAATTGTCATAAATTAGCCAAACATTATCTTATCTACATGTTAAGGTGCTGCTGAGACCTCATTTTAAAGTATTTAAAATTCAATATCAATAATACACCAAAAATGTTGAATAGTGTTAGAATAAACAGTAAATAATAAACAACTGGTAGATGTATAAACCTTTTGTAAAGATGCATCAAACTTCTTTGTAGACTTGCAAACAGTTGCATAGAGGCCAAGGGAAGCCAAGCTTCCTCTATTTATTTTATTTATTTACGGACTTTCTTTCCAGGATGAATAAAGTATTTTTCATTCATTCATTAATGTACATTTAATAATTTATACTTTTTTCTAAGACCATGGCTTTCATTATTCTTTTTATTTTAGAGTAAAAACAAAGAGGATTTTTATTTTCTTCAAATCACTGTTTGTCAAAGCTGAAATAGCGCCTCCTTACTGGTGATACTTTAGGGGAAATAAAGAACAATCAGCCAATCAGATGAGGCTAATGTACTACTTAAGTGTGATTAGTTGACCTTGTGCCAAACCAATCAAGTCAGAGACCACGTGATTCAAATATAAATCACTTAGCAAAACCACAAAGCTAAGCCTGGACATGGAGGGTGATGATTTGGAGTTAGGTACTTGGGGAACTCAGGCAGCAGCTGGATGTTTGTTTTTTTTTTTGTTTTTTTTTATTTACTGATGAGCGCCAGATGCATGTCTTATCCTCATCTGCGATTTCCAAGAGAGCTTAAAATCACCAATATAACTGTATTTTTTAATAAAGCTGAACAAATATATAATATACTAAAAAACACTCAACACACACAACGGCTTGGTGTCCCTCCGAGCACTTGATGCCCTACGCGCAGTGCGTCATGCGCGTGGTGGAAAAGGCGGCCCTGATGTTAACAGACGAAGTATGTTGTAGAAGTATTAATTACAAATGTAAACAAGAGATTTGCTGAATGAGGAACGATACTAAGCATGTTGCTTTACTGTTGTGTCTGCTTGTGTTTGACTGTAAAGATGCTCAGTGAGATAAAACTGACCAAAGCGCCCTAAACGGGCTGTACCCATTTTGAAATCCATGTCTATCAGATATTCCTTAATTGCAAGAACACAAAACTTATTGTATTGGATGGTTACGGAAAAAGAAAAAATGCTGTGTCACCCAGAGGCTCCGTAGACATTTAAATGCTTGTTTAAGAAAAAAAAACCTCCTTGGTGGAAATCCAAGAATTTCCTGCATCTTCCTGTTGAATCTGGTAGAATCCAGTAAAATAGCAACGATCATGACTTTTCCTCCAAATTAAAGACTGGCATTAAAAATGTATGATTTTATTTTGGAATCACTGTTAGACTAAAAAAAATGTAGCTTTAATGGAAGTCAGTGGGACCATGATGGTCCTCAGAGCGACAGTTTGTTACAACATAGAAAATAAAATCACAATCAGATCAGTTTTATTGTTGATCTTTGACACATCCAAGACTCTGATCACCACCAAATACCCATCACTCTGATATTTATTACCCACTGTGCCACCATGATATTTATTATATATACAATAATTATTGTTTTCTTTATAAACTAATAATGCAATACTTCTAATGATCAAACTGTCATTTAAAGGGTTACAAATGTAATATGATTGGGAGTTTGGTTGTTTTGAGCAAGTCGAAAGATGCTTAAAAGATTAAAGAGGAAAAAAAATGACTAAAATATTCATTTATGATTATTGTATAGCAACTTTTTGTGGAGATTTTTGGCTACAACGTTCACAAGAGTGAGAGATGTGAGAGGTAAAGACAGTAGATTTAAAACATAATCAGTAAGAAGCGTTATTGCTAAAATTCCTGCTACTAGCTTAAAAGCAGTTGATATCTTCTTCAAAAAAGACAAAAATAAAAGTTGGGAAATTAACAAAAATCTCGAGAACAGATGAGTTCAAACTTTCCTGTCAATCAATGCATAATCCTGTAATCAAAATTTGATTAAGATTATTGTTTTATTTTATTTTTTTGTGATGTTTCACAGGAGCTGGACAAGATTGTGGAGTATGAGCTGAAGATGGGAGGTGTCCTGCTGCACCCCACCTTTGGAGGAGGCAAAGAAAAGGACAAGTAATGAAGCAAAGTCCAATTGTGGTCCTCGTGAATCGCTTACTGTGTGATCAACTAACTGAGCCATTCTCCTCTTCAGTCCGACACCCCACCTTCACTTCTCCATTAAACACCCCCACACACTGTCCTGGGAGTACTTCAAGATGTTCCAGTGTAAGGCCCACTTAGTGATGAGGCTGATAGAGAACCGGATCAGTATGGAGTTCATGTTGCAGGTCAGAGCCAACCAGGGTTTTTCCTTCTGTTCTCTTTACTTTCTGGAAAATGTATGTTTGCTTTTTTTTTGTTTTTAGGTTTTCAACAAACTGCTGAGTCTGGCCAGCACAGCCTCGTCTCAGAAGTACCAAAGCCACATGTGGAGCCAGATGCTTCTGTCCACTCACGCCTTTCTCAAGTCCATCTCCAACGTCTCGGGCAAAGACATTGGCCCCCTCATCAAGCAGTGGGTGTATCCTTTGTCTTCAGATAAAGTAATGGGGAAAAAATCTGAGTAAATCATTCTGAAGCAGGACTAGACATCTGCTTTAGCTTCTTTCGTTAGAAATGAATATGTCCAGAAAAATAAGTGTCCCCCTCCATGTGGGCTGTTGCATAGGAAACTGGCTAAATAGAGGTCCGACCAGTTTCTTCATACAGCACCACTTCGTAACATCCCTCCGTCCGACTGACCGACCATCCTTCCGACCAACAGACAGACCGACCATCCTTCCGACCAACAGACAGACCGACCGTCTGTCCGACCCACAGACCGACCGACCGTCTGTCCAACCGACCGTTATCCAACCCAAAGGTTTTCTGTTAAGTCGAGGTCAGTACCAACTCAAGTTTTTTCATACCAGACTTGCTCATGTTGGAAGAAGCTCCTTTCACTAGAACTATTGCACTGTTCTGGAGCTGATCTGAAGGCCACATGAAGTTTGGAGGTCTGTAGCTACCCACCCTGCAGAAAGTGGTTGACCTCTATGCACTATGTGCCTCAGCATTCACTGAGCCAATCTGGGATTTTATGTGGTTGGGTTTCTGTTCCCAGCTGTTTACCACTAATAGTGGACTGTGGGCTTTTTAATAGGGAGGAAATTATGAGACTGGAATTAATTCACAGGTCACATCCTATCACTGTACTATGCTGTAATTCATTGCGCTCCAGAGACTGATCCAATATTTCCCAATTGTTTTTGAAGCAGCCTGCATGCCGAGTTGCCTATTTGATACAGCTGTAGGCATGGAAGGGATCCAGGTGATTGAAAAACCTGGATTCAATTACTTGGATGGGTGAGTGAATACTTATGGCAGTATAGTGTATTCAAGTATTGTTTGGATAGAAATGAACATTTATACCATGTTGTCTAAAGGAACTATTGCCTAAAGGAAGCTTGTAGAAGGTTACAAGAATCTACCGAAATACAGAACCCTGACAAACCTAATGACTCATAACATGCTCAAACCTCTGGAACAGAAAGGTTTGGTGGGCCGTACAAGATCTAAGACCACCATTCCAGACAGGATTATCTGATGAAGAGATCACTGGTAACCAGTTTCACCAGGTCTGTTTCTGTGCTGTGAATTCCAACTGAAACTCTTCAAGCTTCTAGTTTCTGTGATGATCAGCACATAACTGGGTGTAAAGTAAGATGGGGATCTTTGTCCCCCAGATGTTTGGACTTTCCCGCACAGCTCAACTGGGAAAGATTTCCCCAGATGTTTGGACTTAACAATTCCTGTCCAGAGATCAGAGCGGGGTGGTGAAATTCTTTGGCAGTTTTGCCTTTAACAGGAAGAGGAATGTGTTGGAGCTGGAGATCCGTCAGGACTATACATCATCTGGAACTCAGAAATACGTGGTGAGTGATAACGTAAAACATTTGACTGAATCAGTCAGTGGTTGATGCTTTCCTCATGTCCAAGAGGACAGAGGAATCCGACCATATGTATCTGTCCAACTAGTGACCAGAAGCAAATCTGAGGTTTAGAATATGTCACTTTTACAAGCTGAGAGCTGCAGATAACAGGCTCATACCAGAATGCTGCTGGTGTCATGTAGAGTTAACTAATCAGATTTCCAGAAAACTGATCCAGAACCACCTTATCTGCATAAAATTTGTCTCATCATTCAGATTCCAACTGGTTTAATTACTCAGGAATAATTATTTCAGTGAGATAAAGAACATAAAGTAAAAATTCCAGATTTTTCTGGTGTTAAATATAAGACAAAGTTTTCCCTTTAAGATATTTTATTTTGCTTTTGCACATCCAACCTCGGAACCCCCCCACCACCACCACCACCATTAATTTTTTTCTACTATAACTGTATATATACTTTCGCGTAGAAGCATGAGACCTAGTCGTCATGTAGACAATGTTTTCATTCTCAGTTTTCAGATCATGAGGCTGGAATTATATAAAATTCTTCTTCTTCCGGCTTCTGGGCGAGGCAGAAGCTTTTTTCTTCCCTCCCGTCCCTGTTAAACTTTGCACTATATGTATTATTCTAGTAAGAGAGACTCTCTGCACTTCTTCCTAATAAAATCATGTTGGATCTGGTCAGCTGGTCGCACAACGACATTGACCGGTTTCCCAATGTTTGGAATTTAGTGGATTTCTGGTGAATCCCAACTTGGAGCTGCTGTGGACAGACGCAGACACATGTAACCGAGCTGAACACTGAACTATGGCTCTGAACGAGCTGAACCACAAGCTGGGTGCCACTGGGCAGACTGGGTGCCACTGGGCAGACTGGGTGCCACTGGGCAGACTGCATGCCACTGGGCAGACTGCGTGCCACTGGGCAGACTGGGTGCCACTGGGCAGACTGGTGGGGGTTTTTGAACTTGTCCAGGGTGTCTTTAACAACATGGACAGGTGCTGGCTTGGATACTAGAAACTGACCATCATTCAGTTTTGGATTCTGAGAGATCAGCTAACAGACTGAGAGTGGCAAACAACACTCTAAACCCAAACAGAGTTCTATTATCTAATTTCCCTCTGCGCCTTGAAAATTCCCTGCTGGAAGGATTGTTTACAGACACTCTGACCTGCTTCGTTCATCCTAAATGTCTCCCCATTTCCGGACATCCAGGAGGAAGTGCGCTGTAGTTGGCTGCGACTGCTTGGGAGGCCACTTCCCTCCGTGACTGTCTGATCACTGTGCTTAAGTGTTGAGATGTTTTTTTCATTGCGGCACACCTTTGATGGTATCAATAGATATAACAGCATAAAGACCAATAAGAATAAGAAAACCAAATTTATTACTAACAGAACTTTGAACAAAAACACAGACCACCAGTGACCAAGATCTTTTCATCTGCATAAACAAACACACAACAGCTACTGTTCCTATATCGTCACCAAACCAATTCCAAATTAGGTGCATCAAAAAGATCTTCTGGGGTTTATTCCAGCCACAGAGGATCATTGTTTTTCTTCTTTTCTAATCACTTGTTGATCTTTGGCTGCTCCTGATTGGATATTATCATCACCATAATCCTTCCGCAAGCGGACGAGTTCAAATATCTTGGGGTCTTGTTCACAAGTGAGTGAAAGATGGAGCATGAGATTGAGAAGCGGATCGGTGAGGCGTCTGCAGTAATGCGGACGCTGCACTGCTCTGTCATGATGAAGAAGGAGCTGAGTCAGAAGACAAACTGATCCCAAAACACTTCTAGGACCAGTTTTCACCTTTCTACACTTTTTTATATTCACCAACATCTATAAAAATAACTATTAATATAAATAAAGACTGTTAGAGAGTTCTTCACACACCAGCAGTAGAAATTTAGGAACACCTGAGGATCCTCCCTGATGAGCTGGCACATGTGGCTGGGGGGTGGGAAGTCTGGGCTTCCCTTCTTATGCTGCTGTACCCGACACACAACCCCAGATAGGCGGAAGAAGACGGTACGGTTCCGTCAGAAGGGTCTGATAAAGTTTGCTTTAAAAGGAGTTGGTACTGGTCTTCAGTCCAGTCTCTGGGACAGTAAAAGTCCTCCTCAGGATGAGCTGATTTCATGTTTCCCTTCAGGGTCCCATCAAGGTGACGGTACAGGAACTGGATGGTTCCTTCAACCACACCTTGCAGATAGAGGAGAACAGCCTGAAACACGACATCCCCTGCCACTCAAAGAGCAGAAGGTACAGCTGGACCTCTTTTCTGTCACGACTCGTCTTCAGATATGTCTTCTGAGCTCTTCACTTTTTTCCCAGAAACAAGAAGAAGAAGATTCCTCTGATGAATGGAGAGGAGGTGGACATGGATTTATCTGCCATGGAGTAAGATGTCTTTCTGAGAATGGGTCATATTACATGTTCCTGCTTCCTTGTCACGTTCTGGTTTTCCCTCTGCAGCGCTGACTCCCCTCTCCTCTGGATCCGGATTGACCCGGACATGTCCATCCTGAGAAAGGTGGAGTTCGAGCAGGCGGACTTCATGTGGCAGTACCAGCTGCGCTATGAGAGGGATGTGGTTGCACAGGTGGGAGGAAGATGGGTGTTTTTGAGTCTCTCACCATCCTCATGAATGTAATGTGGTGCTAGCTCATTTCCCTTGCAGGAGGAAGCCATCTCCGCTTTAGAGAAGTTCTCTACGCCGGCCTCCAGACTGGCTCTTACCGACATCCTGGAGCAAGAACAGTGTTTCTACAAAGTTCGGATGCAGGCTTGCTTCTGCTTGGCCAAGGTACCGATGGAGGTTTTCCTTCCTGGTTCTGGTCCTGATGGTAGTTTTGTTCAGATGGAGGATGAAAGGATGAGGAGATTAAAGGAGGGTAAGATATGAAAGGAGGATGAAAAGAAGAGGGAAAGATGAGGATGAGGGGTGAAAGGAGGATGAAGAGACTAAAGAAGGATGAGGACAAAAGCAGAATGAGAACATGATGGAGGGAGTTTGGGTTCATTTCTCAGAAAAGATGTGAAATAGTTTGACATATTTTCTCTTGGGTTTAAATAAAAAGCTTTTCTTTGCGTTTAGTTGATGTGAAATGTTCTGTAGCAGAAGGAAACATTACGGGGCCTCCCATCACTTAACTGTTCCTGCTTCATGGCCCCATACCCCGCATTACCCCCCTATGTGGTCTCCTCCAGCTTCACCCTGCTGGATTTCTGTCCCTCTGGTTCCACCTGAAGCAATATTTTCCCAGCGTGATGAACTGAGTGGGGGGTTGGAACGGCTGTCATTACACCACTCTTCCATCTCCTTCCTGCTCTCTGATCAGTCTGGTGTATTTTGCCCGCATGTTAATAAAAACTTTAGAAATCCTAGTTTGTGTGAAAACGCAGCCAGGTGTGGATGTCCTTCAGTATTTCTGCAACCAAATGACAACATCCTGCACGGAGACCCTCGGCGCCATACTACCACATTAACATAAATATCTTGCTGGAGCCCAAAAGGCTCTGGGGGCTTGTGGAAATCTCATGTACGTTTGCTGTTTACTTTGTAAGACCACAAGAACTAGAGTGAACAGAAAGGCCATTGTTGCACAAGCTCCCACATTCCTCAGCGGTCATGTGATCTCTGTCCTGTTTTTATGTCTACAGATAGCGAACGCCATGGTTAGCACATGGCAGGGGCCCCCAGCCATGAAGTCGCTCTTCACCAGGATGTTCTGCTGTAAGAGCTGCCCCAACATTGTCAAAACCAACAACTTCATCAACTTCCAGAGCTACTTCCTACAGAAGGTACAAACCCTGCTCCACCCCACAAACCTTCCATTAATATTTCCTTCCTAGTAGAAGATAAATGAAACAGTCATTTTATCATCTGATGGAAAATATCAGAGGATTGTGAATCTGGTTATTGTTTTAACTTATTTTTCTCCAGATGTTTTAGCTAGTTCATCATGAGGGCTGTTTTTTTATGATTATGTTGTTAAATGATGCTCTACTTTTGCTTGTTTGGACTGAAACAAAGTTTTAAGTTATAATGCAGTTATTTTACTGGTCTAACCTACTGGAGACCAGATGGTTCTGCATGTGGAATTCGGACTATAATTTACTTGATGTAGACGTAAAGGTTTTAGACAGGCTGTGGTGGTTCCACCTGGCAGCCATCACTGTACCAGTGGGGGGAGGACAGAGCGGAGAAGAAGCATGTATCAGGGGAGGAAGAATAGAGGACCAATCATGGACCACTTGGAGACCCCACAGGTTGAAGAGGAGGAGAGTTTTCTGACCTTATCTCAGACCCTTTCCAGCGGTTCCTGTAGGTCCAGGCTGACGCTGGTCAGCTCTGATCTGCATCCCGTATAAACAAACATGCGGTTGTTTGCTTGATACTTCCAGAATATGATTTCAGATACAATGTTTATGTTTCAGACAATGCCCGTTGCCATGGCGTTGCTAAGAGACGTGCAGAACCTCTGTCCCAAAGACGTCCTCAACTTTATACTCGATCTCATCAAATATAACGACAACCGCAAAAACAAGGCAAATCCTGTCAAATACATATTTTTTCATTTTAGTTAAAGTTTTCTTATTATATTTTTGTTTTACAATTCATTTTGATTAATTTTATTATTTGGTTTTATTTTTATTTGTTTTGCTTTGGTTACTTTTTTTTCTTGATTATTTTTTGTGTCTCCATTTTGTTTTATTTAGATTTACTTTTTAAATTCACTTTTGTTTTGATAGATTTTTACTTAATTAATTGTCTTTTAATTTAATTTTTTAATTTACTTCCTACTTTTTCATGTTTGATGTTGTTTTTTATTTTAATAGCATTTTGGTTTTTTTATTTAATTTGGTTTATATTTACTTTTTATTTATTAATTATATTTAATATTATTTTATTTATTATGTATAAATGTAGGTTTAAATGTATCTGATTTTATTGTTTTTGTCTTTAAGTGAATGTTGGTTCACTGTAATGAAGGTATTTTCTCTCTGCCATCAGTTTTCAGACAACTACTACCGAGCAGATCTGATCGAGGCGCTCACCAACTCTCTGACGCCAGCCATGAGCATCAACAATGAGGTGCGGACTGTGGACAATCTGAATGCAGACGTGCGCCTTATCGTGGAGGAGATCACACGATTCCTCAACATGGAGAAGCTGCTGCCGAGCTTCAGGAACACCATCACGGTCAGGTAGAGAGCAGGGGCGCAAACTGGTTGGTCATGTTTTTAGTTTTAGTGGAAAGGTCTCTGAACTTAAAGTAACCTTTTTTTTAGCTCTTCTAAGTTTACTGCAGGAGGAAAGTCAGTTTTTTTTTTTTTTATTAATTAAGCTTGTAAAGTTTGTGTCCAACAACTGGAACAAGATGTCTTCTCTGTCCAGCTGTCTCAGAGCTATTCGCCAGCTTCAGAAGAACGGTCACATTCCCAGCGACCCATCGCTCTTCAAGTCCTACGCAGAGTACGGACACTTTGTCGACGTTCGCATCGCTGCCCTGGAGGCTCTGGTTGACTACACCAGAGGTACGGGAGGATGCCATGTTTCAGGAAACTTGTGCTTCATGATGTCATCGTTAAGCTGCGCTGGGGACTTTGAATTTCTCCCATGTGAATGTTGTTTATATGTTTTTCTGCAGTTGAACGGAGCTCCGGAGAGCTTCAGTGGCTGCTGTCCATGGTCCAGAATGATCCTGTTCACTATGTCAGGTCAGATATGTGATGTTATGCAGATATGTCTTCTCTGTTGTTTAGTCAGGAGAAACGGTTCCTATCTCATAATATCTCCCATTTTTCTCATCTGTAACCCAAATTCTAAATAGTTGGGACTGTGTGTAAGATTAGCAGAATCTCATCAGGTCAGTAGAAGATAAACATGTCAGATCATCAGACTGACACTTTGTATTTTTATGGAAAATATAAGCTGATTGAGAATCTGATGGCAGCAACACATGGGGGAGGCTTTACTCGTTTAATTGGAAACAAATACGTAGCATAACAGGGAATAATGAAGCATATCTGTCTGTTAAATGGGAAGATGGAAATGCAGATAGAAAGATTAACCTCCAGCTTATCAGTGGACAGTAGAAAAGCTGCATCTCTGATGAGATGGGGGGGCATTAGTGTCTATGATGTGAGCAGCTTCCACATCTGTGAAGCTCCATCAATGCTGAAAATTAGATGGAGGTTTTAGAGCAACATCTGCTCCAACGTCTCTTTTAGGGGAAGACTTTTCCGATTTCAGGAAGTCGATGCTGAAGCACATCCTGCATCCATCAGAAAAACATGGCTTCACAGGACGACTGGTGTGCCTGCAGTCCAGACCTTTAACCAGTGCTAAACATCTGGAACAAACTGCTTCATACTGTGTTTATATTCTCTTGAAACGTGTTCTTCATTCTTCTCCTTCTAAAGTCTTTTAATGTATTAAACAGCTCAACATTTTAGTCCTTCAGTTCCGTGTATCATCCCTCAAGTAGCTTATGAACTGAGAGTCAGATTGTTTCTGAGGCTGGAAATGCAAAGACATAATCTGAATGTTGAGATTGTTTTGTCCCAGCAGACATAAGATCCTGGGAATACTCTGCAAGAATCCACCATTCACCAAGACGGCTGACTCAGCTCTGTGTAACGAAGCTCTGGTTGATCAGCTGTGGAAGCTCATGAACTCAGGTAAAACATAGCTCTGCTGTTGATAAAAGTTTTAAAAGTTGATTCATTGATTGAAAGAAATTTAGGGCCCTTAAAAAAAGTATTAAAAAGTCTTAATCATGATTTTATGTTGTATTACATTTTTAAATATCCAAGCTCTGTCTAAATAGTGTGACTGAAAAATGACAAATCTATTCTTTCTCCTGACAAATGAAACTGAAGATGTGCTGATCAGCCTGGCCTGCCAGATTGTCTCATATCAGACGAGAAATTCAAAAACAAAGCAAAGTATTGGGAAAATGCCATTTATTTGGATTCCTGGTTAGACATGCCTGATTCTAAACAACGGCTGTAAACCGTTTCTGAGAACAACTGAAAGGTTTAGTGTTCACACTGCAAAACCAGGATTATCACGTTTGTGCGACGGCAGCACAGCTGCAACTGTAAATGGACTTGTACTTATATAGCGCTTTTCCAGTCATGTTGACCGCTCAAAGCGCTTTACACCCCGATAGGCACATCGGGGGGCAGCTTAGGGTTCAGTGTCTTGCCCAATGACACTTCGACATGTAGTCAGGTGAAGCCTGGAATCGATCTCACAACTTTCTGGTTGAAAGACGACTGCTCTTCCACCTGAGCTACAGCCGCCCACGGTCCACCAGTTTGTGGACTCCATCATGACTCCAGACATGCAGCTTTCTATAAGGCATCATTTTGTATTGACATATTTCTTTCCATATTTGCTGGCATTTTAGCTGTCAGGTATAATTGTGTGTGCTGGTTCGGACAGCCGTAGTAACCAGGAAAAAGATGTGATAGGAAAAAGTACAGAAGTGTACGACACATTGCTAAAAGATGCTGATCAGCTAGTGGAAGAGGCTGGAATGCAGAGCTGATGTAATAACTTTTATTTGGTTTTTATGTTTGCATCATGTTGTTCTTGTGAGTAGCTGCTAGCTTGAGAGGTGTTGTGAGCTTTCAATCATTTTTTTGCTTCTGGTTTAAATGTTCTTTTTGTTCGTCTGAATTTTGTTGTGTGGTGGTTTTATGGATTAATTGCTGACTGCAGCTGTTAAATAAAGATGTTGCTGATTATAGCTTGAAGTTGCGATAATGTCTTAAAGTTTTTTTAAGGTCTTTAAAAAGTCTTAAAAGGTATTGAAATGAACTTTAGGACTCCTGCGCATACCCTGAGATAAGAGTCTAGTCTAGAATCCAGTTATTCTTCATTTTACCACAGAGATCCATGATGAAGCTGCTGCTGTCAAAAACACAATCAAATGGTTCTTCTTCCCCTCCTATTTATCCTCTAATTGCTAAGCTCTACTTTCCCGTTTCCACAGCGCTACCTGCTTTCGATCATTTCCATTACAGCTGAGGTTCCCGTTAGTGTGGACGGGGTTGTTGTAGCTACGTAGCCTGTAAGTATTGTAAGGTTTTCCCTGATACTCATCATGCTTTCCCGCTGCTCGGTCTATGGCTTGTAATCATGAACAGATCTAGAAAAGGCTGTTGGTGGAGCAGCTGTTGTGCTGCTGCCTGCTGATACGACTCCACGTTGTTATCGGGGGACACTATCATGACTAATCCTGTGATGTTAAATTCTGGCTAGTAGTGGTCTGCAAGCTGCACAGAACACATTTTCAGCCCAACTCTGCATCTCCAGAACCCCAAGTGAGCACATGCTCAAAACGTGTCCACTCAGTCCAAAATATACTGCGCACCAGGACTAGTGGTGTTGGGTTTAGTAGCTGCTAGTGGAAAACAGACATCGCTGATTTTATTAAAGGGTTCATTCAGATCCAGACAAATCAGGTTTTGGGAGAGCCGTCGGGTCATGGTGGACTGGTTCTACTAGATCATGTTTCCTAAGTGTGAGGATAAATAATCTCTTCTTTTATGATCTCGTTGCTGTTTCGTTGATAAAGTGAAGAACCTCCTGCCTCCATTTATGTCCTCAGAGTTCATTCTGTCTTTTTTTTCCAAACGGCTGCGTGTAACTTCCAGCTAGCTAACATGCTGCATAGCTGCAGCGTGCCAATCCAAACAGCTGCCACCTCCAAGCCAAACACTCATCTCTTTTCCCAGATTCCCGACCAGCTTGGAGATCTGGTTGCAGCCTGATGTTTCACTTATTGATTTACAAGCAGGACAAAGTGCTGATCATTCTTTCCTCCAGGCTCCTGTTGGCTGGGTCCTGCTGCCAGTTTAAACACATGCTCACCACAGTTGTATGTTAGAAAACCAAGCTGCGTGTTGTTACACCCCCCAAGTGTTAAACACAGCGATGTAACAACAGAGACGATTTATTTCTCCTCTGAAGCCACAGCTGACCTCCCATGCTCTGCACAGGGTCTATGGATCTTCTGCAGACTTCTCTGATATCTTCCATTTATGTGGCGTGTCTCTATGGGAGATACCTGTAAAATATCTGGTTGGAGATCAGTCAGCTGCCATGTGTGAAGACTGAGGACATTAACCTGACGGACGGTTACCAGGCAGACTTTAAACTGCTCAGAGCATCACAGTAAGCGTGACCCCTGCCTCTTTAACCCGTGTTTTTTCCAGGTATGTCCCATGACTGGAGGCTGCGCTGCGATGCCGTGAACCTCTACTACGCGCTGTTTGGCCTGACTCGGCCCTCCTGCCTGCCTCTCCCAGAACTGGGCCTGGTCCTCAACCTGAAGGAGAAGAAGGCGGTCCTCAATCCCACCATCAAACCGGAGCTTGGGGTCGGCGCTGTCATGGACACCCCCGCCAGCATCGGCATCCACGGCGTGGGCATGAACTACAGCACGGTGAGGTTCAGGAGAAGATGCAGGATCATGTTGTGTGCCTGGAGAATCGTCTTCTCATCTGGATCATTTATCAGTCACATAATCAGAATGATGTCAGCTGTTAATGGTTGTCATGGCAATGAAAGGTGAAGTCTAACTTTTGTTGTAACAACAGTAACACGCTCGATTCCTGGTTCTTTGTTTTCCAGGTGGATGAGGAACCAGATCCCATCTCGCTGGGAGTGTGTGGGGTTGGCCAGCCCCCCCAGGGCCTAAAGAGGAAGGCTGAGACCCCCCTGGGTTCTCCTCCAGAACCAGGACAGGTTCTGCAGCAGCAGGAGGATGAAGGAAGAGGAGGACGCTACAGGATCCGGGTGAGATGCACCTTGTCTAACACATTTCCACAGAGAGTGACAGGATTGCCTTTGCTGTCCATTAACTGGTTTCTGTGGTTCTGATCCAGTTCAACACGATGGAGGATGAAGACATCGACATGGAGACGGTTCATGACAGCCAGGCCTTCATCCACCATCACTTGAACCTGTTAGAGAGGCCTTCCACACCAGGTGCGCACACACACACACACACCTCGTCCAGGTCCACATTAGATCCCAGTCCAGGAACCCACACTGTGTATGGGGTGGGTGTGGGGATGTGTTGGGGGGGCGAAAGGAACGATGGAGTAGCAGCATGTGTGTGGACAGGTGTGTGCGTATGGGTGCAGGGAGGGCGGGGTAGGGTGTGTGTGAATGGGGTGGTATCTATCGGGGTATCGCTATCTCGGTAGATTGGTCCGTCCGAGACTGATCATAATGATTCTTTTCCTTACAAAGCAACAGTACCTAAACCAGCATTTCAAGGAGCAAAATTCTCTAAATGTTTGATTATTTGGAGCCATAGTCACCATCAGAAAAGTGAAAATGTTATTCCAGTCTGTAAAGAGAGACAAAAATATCAGCCACATTGCTGTGCTAATCCCAGAATACGAAATGTTTCAAGATTGTCTTAATGTAGTGAGTTCAGCGAGCAGATTTAACCTGAAAACTTTATCCCGAATAGTTCACCAGGGAAATAAAACCTTGGTGGGAGCAATGCAAACTTAGAAACACAATAATCTAGTTGTGTAAAAGTATGGATACCTTTAAACAAATCTGTCAGGTTAGATGGGGGGAGAGCACTGTGAGCAGTTTTCACTCCGTACGTTCTGCATATTGACACACACAATGAGCTTTGGATTTGTTCATTCGCTGCCATTTTCCTTATTTGTGGTTTTGTTTTTTGTTTTTTTGCATTTTGTGTTTACAAATTTTCTCATTCATCTCTGGAGCTCCTGGCATCTGGTGTGGTGGATGGTATAGTGTGTGTGCTCAGATTGCAGCGTTTCTTTTTTTGTGGTCTTTTTGCTTTCTGCTTTCTTTTCTGCTGTCTTTCTGTTCTTTTGTGTCCTCTCCAGTCGAGTCCAGCAAATTCTACTAAATATTTATTTAAAATAAATAATAAATTCGAACACTCAAGAGGATCTTTGTGT
>JBAMHX010000007.1:29192323-29203306 GCA_037177515.1 Pseudomugil tenellus | reverse complement strand
CATTAGCAGACAGTAAGGAGAAGTCTGAGTGGGAAGGCAAGTTAGAATAAACCTCATCAGACATGTTTAGGATTGAGAGATCTCAGATTCCTGCGGTACGACACCATTTTTGGAGCTGCATGGGTGACAAAAGGAAGGAGGATGGAAAATTTTATCACAAAGTAGTCAGAAAGGTGTAATGGGTTCACTGACAGATTAGCAGTGGAGCAGTTCTTAGTTAGTACCAAATAAAGATGGCTGCCAGTTTTGTGTGTTGGTGGAGTCTGAGTTAGTTTGAGATTAAAAGAGCGGATGAGATCCAAAAAGTCGGTTTCCTGCGTTTTGCCAATGGGAATGTCCATGTCTCCCATGAAAATTAGTGGTGTGCCATCATCAGAATTTTCAGAGAGTAGCATTTCCATTTCAGTAATGAAGTCATTAATATTGCCCCCTGGAGGTCTGTATATGACCAGGATGTATGCGTGTATTGGTGAGCTTGTCTTTATTGCATGATACTCAAGTAAACAGCAGACAGACATAGGACGGAGCGAAGTAAGGTTCCACTTATTTGACGTAAGAATGCCTGTACCTCCTTCTCGTCCAATAGAGAGAGGTGTTTGGGTGAATTCAGCATTGACAGAAAGGCCAGCTGGAGTGGTTGTGTTTTCTGGACGGATCCAGGTCTCAGTCACGGCTAGGAGCTCAATGTCTGAGAAATTTAGCGGTGAACTGATGAATTGAGTTTTGTTTCCTGCGGACTGACAGTTCCAGAGACCAAAGTTCACAGAGGTACTGACATACATGACATAGGATAACATATGTTTTGTGGATTTCGGTGTCTATGGAAGACACGTCTCGGTCTGTACCCATATCTGACCTAAATAGCTTTACGGCACATTGTTGTGTTCTTAGTATGCGGACTAGGGTGGCTTGTAGCATGTGCTCGGTGGACTCGCGCAGGTAGAATTGCAGGTCTTAACCCCGTGTGGGCTGACAAAATAGCTGACCCCTCACTGACGCTTCGGCGTGCCTTGAACGCCTAAATAACAAGAGGTGGCACAGCTGGTGTCACTTTATGTGATTGCACCTGGCTGCTTGCCTCGAGCAGTAAACAGTTAGTGTGACCCGCGCCACGGACTCAACTGTTGTTGGATTGTGTAAGGAGAAGCACTAACGACAGAGCCACACACTAACAGTGCTAAACAATACACTGAAACCAAAAAACTTTCAGCAGAAACTCACCTAAAATGACTGAACCACTACCAAAGACACAAGTGCTTGTTCTTCCCGGAAGAAATGTGGTGAGAGAAACCTCCTGTATGATAGTGGTCACTGTAATGTTTGAAATGTTTCCACATGAACAATGTGAAAGAACTGAAGAGCCTGAACAGTTGTGGTACCACAAGAACACCAGTAATCAGTGAGGAGAACCGCAGAAAAAGCCTTCAGTTTGCTAGAGAGCATAAAGACTAGGCCCTGGCACCGGAAGGTCATTTGGTCTGATGAGTTTAGACTGGACCTTTTCCACACTCATTGTGTGGTCTGAGTCTAGTTGGAACTTGTTGCAGTACCATGGTACCAACAGGGTGAGAAGAGAGATGAATGAAGTGACACAAATATTATGCCCAGTGATTGCTGTACAAGCCTGTCAGGCTCCGGGTCAGTTGACAACCTGAATATCCTGAATGAGCAGGATATTCAATTAGATCAAGCCTAGTCACAGGCCCCATCTTCCTCCAGGGTTCATGGGATTCAGACTGCAAAAAGAGTGGGTCAGGAAAGAGGATCATCATTTCCACACCAAAAATTCCAGACCTGAACCCCACAGAGAATGTTCTGGATGGTCTGGAGAAACTGTGCAGTGGAAGTGAGAAAATGTTTGTGTTATTACCTGCACCCAGGTGGAGGGCTTGTATTCAGTTGTGTCGGTTTGTACGTCTGTCAGTAGCATCACTCAAAAAGTCCTGGATGCATGTTGATTAAATTTCAAGAAATATCAAAAATGCAATGCAGAGCAAGTGATTAGATTTGTGGTGATCCAGATCACCATCAGGATCCAGGAAAGGACTTTTTACTATGTGAGATCTAGACCATTTCACCTTTTAGAGCTTCTTACTCAACAGATAAATGCCAGAATCCCAGATTAAAAAATAAATAAAATGACATCATGGCAGATGTTAATACACTAACAGACAATACAGATTGCTGCCAGTAAAAGAAATGTAAATGGAGGTCTGCACTCTCTTAATGCAGTGTCTGTGAATTTTGATTCTTGTGGTTGGCAAGAAGATTGCTGGTTTGAGGCTCTTGGAAGGTTGAATCCTTCCAAGCTCCTCTGTGGGGTCCCTCAGGGCTCAGTTTTAGGACCAATGTTTTTTTCATTGACTATTCCTCTTCCGGGATCTGTTCTTAAAACAAGATGGCATCTCTCTATTGTTATGAAGATGGATGGCAGATTTACATACCATCAAGGTGAAGAAATATCTGGTCAGTTAAACCTCCTATCTGAGCTTTGAATGACCCAAGATCCCCAGTCCAGCATTTCATTACAGCATATCTCCCATAACCTGCTTGCATCTACTGTTTCCAAACCAACATGTGCAGCGTTTGTGAGTTCATTTCAGTCAGAATCTGTCTCAGGATGAGACCTTATCTGTATTTTATTAGCGGGCCAAAGGCAGACTAAAAAAAGCAAGGGGATCTGGTGGACTAGTTCTGTGACAGATGTTTAAAAACTGAAATGATTGCAGGAAAGTTCCTGAAGGGAGGAGACAGTGCAGCTTCTCGGGGGACCATGGATACGACAACAAGATTACCAGCATGCAGGTATTCTGGATGGGAGGCTCTAACTGGATGAACACTGTGATGATGAAGTATCAGTCATGTGACCCATATCATCACCAGTTCTCTTTTTCAGACCATTTTTTTGGGCTATGGACCGATGTTTAAATCCAGGACTAAAGTACCGGTGTTTGAGAACATCGAGCTTTATAACATCATGTGCGGTAAGAAGCTTTCTCTCACTTTGGTTTTCCAGAAATGTTTCAGCTCATGTGCGTTTCCACTTTATGTAGATCTTCTGGGTCTGAAACCGGCACCGAATAACGGCACCCATGGGAGTCTGAATCATCTGCTGAGAAGCCCCCCCTTCAGGCCTGCCATGCCAGTGGAGGTTTCCCGGCCAGTAGCCTCTGGTTCTGTTCCCATGGTAACAGATGACTTGGGGTGCAGCTGTGATGAGAAGGTCAGCTATGATGACTTAATGGTGGATCCGGAACCACCTTTCTCCAGGACTCTGAAAGAGGTTTTGATTCTGGCAGTTTGGATCACAGATCCAGAATTGATCTAAATTTTTGATCCAGAGTCCTGATCTAAAGTCCAGTTTCAGAGTCCCGATCTAAAGTCCTGATCTGAAGTCCTGATCTACAGTCATATTTCAGAGTCTTGATCTGAAGTCCTCATGTCTTTATCTCTGACTATTTTTGTAAATCTTTAGTGGTTTCACATAAGAAATGGCCTGTATGGATCTGTTGCTGACAAGAAGCCAGAAAAGTGTGAGGTCACATGACTCAGGAACTTACGGACCCCCAAGAGGGGATATGTTTTTTTTCTTCGTTTTGCATCATATGCAAATACTTCTTGTTGCCACGCAATAGGTTTTGTGTTCTTGCAATAAGGGATTTTCTGATAGACACGGATTACAAAGTGCGCACACCCTGTTAAAATGTTTTTGGCCAGTTCCTTCCCTCTTACCATCAAGTCAACATAACACCATAAACACATGACATTATGTCCATGTTAACAGAAGAAGTATGTATTAGAGCTTTAACATATTAATTACAACTGCAGACCAAGAGGTTTGCTGTAATCAGGAACGGTACCAAGCATGTTGCTTTACTGTTTTGTCTGCTTGTATTTTGACTGTAAAGTTAAATTAATATGATTAACGAGTGTATAAAATACATTCCAGTTTCCATCCATTTATAACAGAATTATGTAACTGCTAACTCAGTGGGCTACTGTTTATTATTGATAATCAATACATTAATGTTATCAAGCTGTTCCAAGTTAAACCTGTCATATTGCTTCTTTGTTACATCTGCAGCAGGATGGTATGGTGTATAAATGTAGCTGATGTGTAAAGCGACCAGTCTGCGTGGCTCTCCAATTGACTGATTGTGATAAAGCTTTTTTTTCACAGCTTCCTGATGCAGAACTGGACTCATTCACCATCTCTTAAAATACCTGGTTTCATGTCCAGATTGATGTGAACCAGACACAACTCTGCTCTGTTTTACTTTATCTTCACTGTGTTTGTGATTTTCCTCCAGATCTCTGGCAAGAGATTGTTTCAATCTCCAATCTTTTTGCAGTTGCGTGTAAAAAGTAGGGGCCAGAGAGGTCTGAAAGTGACCCTCGTACGAGGCTATAACCTGGAGTCACTCTGGCTCTGTCTCTTACAGAACAAAATGGAGGAGCTAAACGAGCGATTGAGGCAAGCTATTGATGGTCAGTGTTTACCAGACTAAAGTGACGCTGCATCCTGAAGCTGGATGATGTGTTAAGTTCAGCTTTGTCTCTGTGTCCTGCCTGCCTCTCAGACAGCAGGAACCTGCCATATGGTCGGCCTGCTGTCCTCTACCGTACCAAATACTGCATCCTCCACCACGGTGACTACATCAGTGGCTACAGCGAGGCTCTGTCTATGCCTCTGTGGACATCCTACACCGTTGGCAGACAGGTACCATTCAGATATATCTCTGAACTCAGGATTACTTCTCTTGTGGTTGCTCCATGGTACTTTTACTCTGTGTTCTCCTAAAATCTGCCTCCATCTGGTCACCTTCATGGTTAAAATTGTCTATGAATTTCAAAAAAATGTTATATGCCATCAAACATCAATATTTTTGATGTTTGATGGCATATTACATTCTTTTTGGCCCATGAATCACGTCAACCATTTCAGACCTTCTGAAAAAGATAAATAATTTAGTCATTTTCGGGTCTAAAACCTTTTAAATATCAGTTTGATTATCTGAATTACTAAATAGTAAAAAAAACCCTACAAATCTTAATTTATTTTCTATATCCTAAATAACAGGACGAAAGGTGTCAGGTGGTAAAAAGTTTTGGATATGTCAAATATATAAGTGAAAAAACTGGTCTGATTATGATCAGATTAGACCTCCAGCAACCCTCTCCTGTTACCTTCGACAAAAATGTGTATAATTGTACATTTTAATCTGTGTAATCTCAGACAATTTTGATCACTGCTTGTAAATCTTGCTAAAGACATGTTGTAATTATAACTGATCGCTGAAAAACACGGAAATGTTAAAACCAATAGAACCTTTGTAAAAAAAAGTATAAAAGATAATAGATAGAAAACCTCTTTCCTTTCATCATTTCTCAATATTTGTGAAAAATGGGGCTGTGATGGTTAGCACTGCATCTTCAGAAGGGAGGAGGTTGCTGGTTCGAACCTCGGCTCATGCAGTGGCCTTTCTGCGTAGAGTTTGCATGGTCTCCCCGTGTTAGCATGGGTTCACTCCAGGTTCTCCAGCTTCCTCCCACAGTCCAAAGACATGCATGTTAGGTTGATTGGTCATTCTACATTGTCCTTAATTGTCCTGAATGTTAGTGTGCCTGGTTGTTTGTCTCTCTGTGTTTTCCTGTGATGGACTGACAACCTGTCCAGGGTGTACCTGCCTCTCGCCCTAATAATTGCTGGGACAGGCTCTAGCTATCCAATTCCAATAAAACTGAATATTTTAAGCTCCCAGTCATTGTGTGAATGCTGTCAGGCATTCATTGTGTAAATGATCTGTACTAAGGGATCTGTACTTTACCCACTCATTTTTCTTTTACTGTGAAGATGTGATGCAGCATTGCATATTAAACATGCCTGCAAGTTTCAGTCTCACATTTATCAAAAACTCTCAAATGATGTGTAGATGAGAAAATGCTTGGTCACTTTGGATCTGTGTCTTATCAGGTATGGCTAGTTATTATAAATAGTGTTTCCTTTTTTGGTGGCTTTTATGCTGCTATAACTATTGAAACATTAATTTTACGGAATTTAAGCCTCATAATCTAAAAACTGAGGCTGAAGACATGTTGGCATGTGTTTAAGTTTTTTGTGTCCTTTCATTTGGTTGAGAGCAGTGAAATATCAGCTGTTTCATGGAGCTGGATGCTGTTTCATGGTTACGAGAAATAAAAACAGCTGCTGTCTCTGTGTTTTCCAGGTGGAGGTTTCTCCTCTTCCAGAAAACTTGTCCAACTGTGTGAAACCAGATTCCAGAATCTCTCCAGCCTTTAGTCAGTCCTGTACCAACTATAGAGCAAATCGACACATTACCTACGCCTTCCTCTATCCGCCACGTATGTATAGCCCAGAAACACTGATTTATTTAAATCAAAATGTAAAATAAATCTTGTGTTTTTTCTTCATTGTTAGAGCTATCATCCAGCTTGGAAAAAAAATATGAAGCTGTCCTCATCACCAACACTGTTCCCATGTATCCTGCCTTTAAAAGTAAGTAACCTGAACCAGGTTATTCTAATTGCTGGTCTCAGTCTTTACTGCTCCTCTCATCCTTCTCTCCATCCACGTTGCTCAGGAATATGGGCTTACTTCCAGAGAGCACTGGTAAAGAAATATGCAACAGAGAGAAATGGCATGAACATTCTCGCAGGACCCATATTCGACCACGACTACAATGGACTCAGAGACTCAGCTGAGAAGATAAAAGAGTAGGAACCTTCATCCACCTAAGTTTTCATTTATTTCTGTAGCGGGATGCAGATTTTTACCTCCTCACTCACAGAACCCAGGCGGTACTTAACTTAGGTTTAGAGCTGAACTTTGAACTGAAGAGATGTAAACAACAGTAAGACTGAAGTATTCCACATCTATAGGGTTGCAGGAACTATGTATAAGCATCAACACATCGTCTGATGCCATGCAGCTTTTAACAATCATTATTACATTACATTACAGTCATTTTAGCAGACGCTTTTATCTAAAGCGACTTACATTTTTGGGGTCATAGGGTTCAGTGTCTTACCCAAGGACACTTCAGCATATAGTCAGGTGAAGCCTGGAATTGAACCACCAACCTTCAGGTTGACAGTCAACTGTTCTTACCACCCGACCTACAGCAATCAGCCACATATATATAAAATCCAGATCTGTGTGAGATAAAGAGTGATGTGTCAGTGGAAAAACCTGCAGGTAGAGATGCTGGAAGACATAAAGGTGTGGTGTTTTCTACAGGTGTATGAGCGGGACCATCCCCATTCCTACTCACTACTTCCTGATTCTGACCAGCTGCTTGGACTTTACTCAGGCTGCGGACTCGTGCGGCGGCCCGCTCAGCAGCGCTGCCTTCATCTTACCACACCGACCCACCAATGATGAGACCTGCAATGTAAGCAGCAACACACCATCATCTCTGCATTCCTGTTCTTACGTGTCTGGTGAACTCTTAGAGAAGCAGTCAGTGTTTTGGCCTGGGATTGGGTTAAACCACTTCTTTCCTGGTTCTGGTTCTGATGGAGGTTTTCTGTCTGGGTTCTGCTTCTTGTGGAAGTATTCCTTTCTGGTCTTCGTTCCTAATACAGACCCCTGGGGGACACCCATAGACTGTATATAATTACTGGACAGCATGCATATCAAGTCACCTATTGGTTTTTGAAGAGTGGATTTGAAGCCCATAGGGGGTCAAAAATCCAAAAATGGATGAAAAAGTAGAGCTGAGAGGGCTCCATTATGGTTGGGCCAACAGGAAGCACTTAGCTGTATCCATTGATAGTGCTGATAGCCCTTCTGACACATATCAATCAAAAGGACACGCTTCTAAATTTAAGATTAAAATAACATCAAAACAGAGGCGCTCATTTACTCCTTCCAGAGTTGTCATGATGGTAAATTTGACCTATTAAACTGAAAAAAGTTTGTGGAGCCACTCTGTAAACATGTTTATTTCAGCTGTGAAATTGGAAATTTTAACATGAGAGTTTATGGGGATTGCTCTCTCTTGGAGCCACCCCTCTAGCGGTGAGGGGTGAACTGCAAATTTTGTTATTTCCTGATTGGCCTCAAAATCAGCATCCGGAGATTGCTGCCTGGGGACAACACAGGCAATGTCCAGGCATGAAGAAGAATTGCTGCTTTGGATGTAAATCATCACCAGTCTCTGAAGTCTAGATTTAGTTCAGTTTCCTGGTTTTCTTTAACCAGGCTCATATTTGATATAAATTAGCTTTTATGAATATTGACTGGATCACAATGAATCGGTGTAAATTGGTTGCATAACCAATGTTACAATCTCAGATTGTAACATTTTTTTCAAATAAAAATTATTGTAACAGATCAGCTGAAAGTCGGCTGAAAACATGAACATTTAGAAATGATTTATTAGCTGAACGTGACCAGTGACTAGAATCGTTGTTCGGGTGTCTATCAGAAATGGAAAAAAAACCTAGGATAGAAGTTTCACACTTTTTCTCTGTTCTCCTGTGATTTATTCAGACATATTAAAGGTCCCATATTATGCAAAATCAACTTTTATTAACTTTTAACCTTGTATTAGTGTATTGTACTTTAAAACGACCCTAGAAGTAGTTTTGTTTTTCATCTATGCGTTTGTAGTTTTATCGCTTTAAGAAGATGGGTGGATCTTAGGAAGAGAAAAAAGGCTGACTCCACTGTTCCAACGCAGCATGGTGGAGACTCACCCGCCCCTACCTGAAAATCTTAGCACTCCCCCAGGAAGTGTGCATGTGGCTGCTGCTGCGCTCTTATCAACAGGCTCCCCACACGCCCACTACAGACAGCGCCTTTTGTCTTCTTTGTCTTCTTTGAGGTTTTTCTGAAAATATGGACAGTGATTACAGGGTTAACATCTCTGAGACTGGTTCACCCTAACCTAGGGTATCATCAGCACAGCAATGGAAACAAACCAAGTGAAAACAGAACTGTTCCCAGTCCATCCGTCTCATCCTATCCATCTGAATGTATGGTTTCACATTCACTGTACATCGTATTCAATTCAACTTTCAATTCAACTTTATTTGTATAGCAACATTTATCAACAATGTCGTCTCAAGATGCTTGAAAGAGATCGGCCAATTAAAAAAATAGCCTAATATAGGGAACCAGCTAGATTCAATCTCCCATCCTGAGCAAGCATGAGGCGACAGTGGGAAGGAAAACTCCCTTGTAACAGGGAGGCAAAACCTCTGGCAGAACCCGGCTCAGGTAAGGCAGCCATCTGCCTCGACTCGCTGGGGTCAGAGAGGACAGAAAAGACAGATTAATATACATTACAGCTTCTATCCAGGGAGACTTGCAAGGAAATTAAGAAGTAAGACCTGCAAAAAAGGAGAAATAAGACCCGCAGAAAAAAAGAGAAATATGTTAATGATGGCAGTACTGTACAATACATGGAAAATAAGCATAATAATAATATGAATAACGTGAATTGAATAATAATTTAAAGTCCTTGGTGCATCATGGGATGTCTGGCTAGTCTATCCCTAAATGTATGATTTGTTGAAGAGGAAGGTTTTATTTATTTATTTTTTTTAATGGGAGAGGGTGTCCGCCTCTCGTACCCATACTGGGAGCTGGTTCCATGAGAGCGCAGCTTGATAGCCGAAGGCTCTTCCTCCCATTCTTGTCTTATAGACTCTGGGAACCACAAGTAGACCTGCAGTCTGAGAGTGAAGTGCTCTGTTTGGAATACAAGATCTCTGATATACAATGGAGCTTGGTTATGGAGAGCTTTATATTTAAGGAGAAGGATTTTAAACTCTATCCTAAATTTAATAGGAAGCCAATGAAGAGATGCTAAAACTGGAAAAATATGATCTCTTCTGCCTCGCTGCAGAATTTTGGATCAACTGGAGACTTTTCAGAGCATATTTGGGACAGCCTATAAAAAAAATTGCAGTAATCCAGTCTAGAAGTAACAAAAGCATGAATTAATTTTTCTGCATCACTCTGAGACAGGATGTCCCTAATTTTTGAAATATTACGTAGATGGAAGAAAGCAGTTCTAGAAACTTGTTTTAAATGTGAGCCAAAGGATTAATCCTGGTCAAGGAATAACTCCAAGGTTCCTTACTGTGGTACTGAAAGCCAAATTGATGGCATCCAGGTTGATTACAAAGCTAGACGATTTTGTTCTTAGTTTCTGAGGCCCAAAGACAACGACCTCTGTCTTGTCTGAGTTCAAAAGAAGAAAATTTAGAGTTATCCAGGTCTTTATGTCTTTGAGACATGAAGACCTTTGTAATCTATTGGACTAATTAGTTTCTTTGGGCTTTATAGATAAGTAAATCTGAGTATCATCTGCTAACAAGATAAGAACGGACAGGAGTCCTTTATCTGAGGCCATAAGAAGATCAATAGTAACTTTCACCAATGCTGTCTCTGTGATATGCTCTAAATCCTGACTGAAATTGTGTTTATCTCTGTATGAACACAATGGCGTTTTTATGAAGCAACATCTGATCCTGACATGCAGATAATCAGAGCAGGAAACGCCTTGAGGTTCACATGAAATTCTCTAAAAGCAGCTCATAGTTACTAAACTTGATCTCCTGACTGCTTCCTACAGAGCTCAGAGGATGAGTCCCGCTGGGTAGAGGACCTGATGAAGATGCACACAGCTCGGGTCAGAGATGTGGAGATCCTGACTGGCCTGGACCTGTACCGCAGAACCACTCGAAGCTATGCTGAAATCCTCTCCCTAAAGACCTACATGCACACCTATGAGAGCGAGATCTGATTAGTGCCTCATGTTGCTGAGGTTCCTCCAGCTGGGCTGGATGATTTAGTGCCACCATGTGGTGCTGCCTGGAACTGCAGCTCTGCACTTCCTGCCAGAACATCTCCAATGGAATATTGTTGAGGTTCCCATCCCTCCATCCATCCATCCATCCATCCATCCATCCATCCATCCATCCATCCATCCATCCATCCATCCATCCATC
>JBAMHX010000007.1:29173595-29188842 GCA_037177515.1 Pseudomugil tenellus | reverse complement strand
ATAACCATAACTGTTACAAGTGATAGTATTTTAAGTTGATTTGTTTGTAACTGTCATCAGCAATTGGTAGGGATTTTTAAGTTGGACATCAGGACTTTGGCAATATTAATTATCACCCACATGTTTATTATCAGTATGCAAAGAAATAATATACCTGTGAGCTTTTCAAAGGTGACGTTTGTTATCACAGTATATTTATTCATATTTATAAAGAGGGGAAATGTATATTTTTTGTAAATAATGTCTTTTAGAGTATCAAGTCCAATAGTTTTTAGAATGTTTCAGAAAATGGAGAGTTGTCTAAACTTGACTCCTTGAATTCGGGAAATAAATCAGATCAGACAAGTAACATAGATGGAGAGTTTAGAAATGTTGTTTTTAATTCACAGTGTAAAGTTTTCATGAATTCTGTGTTACATGTAGAGTTAAAGTTCCTTGGAATGTGTAAAACAATTAAGAGAACAGCTTATAAATGATAATAGCCAAGAAATGGTAGAATAGAAAATAATACTAATGAGAGAATGCATAAAGTGAGTGTAGACTAGTGAGTGTAGATTGTTGTGGTGTCAGATTTAGAGAGAGACGGTGGAGAGATGTGAATATTAGAAGGTTTTGATGTGGCAGCTGAGTGGAAGACCAGAGAAGCAGTTTGGTGGCAGAGGATCAGGAAAATAAGCATGAAAGTTAGCATGAAAATTAGCATGAAAGTTAGCATGAAAATTAGCATGAAAGTTAGCAGAAAGGAAGAGAGCAAGTGACGTCACAGGCTATTCACTCCAGTTACTGACACCTTCTTTGAGAGTTGTCAAACTAGTGAGAGACATCCAATGAGACCTTATGAGTACTTCAGACAGTACATTATAAATGAGATGTTCAATGTGACGGTAGATTGCATAAACATGTAGGCCATGTAAGATGGTACACTGGGCATCAAACCAACTACTCCAGGAGAAATTAAAACTCTACTCAGTCTCTCCCTTGATATGGGATTAAGGAAAATATTAAATGTCTCTATGTACTGGGTAGCAGAGATTAAATTTGGTATTTTAAATTGTCGTCTTTGTCAGGATAAATATTCTACTTTGTTTATTAACTTGTATTCCAGAAGAGATAATGCTTGCAAAAATTAGTACAAACCCCCACTATAAATTCCTTGTATGTTGTAGTATGTATTCAGACATCCATTAGTTTTGGTTAAACCTGAGTAATCACTAGGTAAAAAGCATTTTACGTTCAGTTAGTTGTGGCCTCCATTGCAATGGACAAAAATAAATATTGATAAAAACTTAAAGTGGAAAAAGTTTAGGTTTGAAAACATAAAATAGGCTTTTAAAGATGATCTGGCACAAGAAGTTACGCTTAAATTAGCAGAAAATCCAGAGTTGCATCAGGCTGCAGCTTTCGCCAAGCATTGTTCTACTGTACTTAAAAATATAAGGAAAAATAGATCAAAGAGACAACAGGACAGAGGGAGGCAGAGGTGTTAAATTTACATACCGATAAATCTAGGAGGAGGCCACTAAAGAATTAAAAAGAGAGAAAAGCATTTAGCATTTCATTTACAGGTTTATCATTTGATTATTTAATTAGTGATATTTAAGGAGAAGTGTTCTGAGGGTTTCAGGTCTTAAACCTCCTCTGAAATCATCCACCTGAGACACAACCAGGAAAACAGAAAGTTGCTAATTTCCCTCATAGACCCCCACCCCCCTCTTAACTCCTCTGCCCCCAACAGAGACAAACACCTTCTTAGTATGAGACAGCTGGAAAAGACACACACACACACACACACACAAAAAGTTTTATGCTTGTTCAGAGCTGCAGTACTGAGGAGTTTCTGCACCTGGGAGAAACTACAGAGCGAAATCCAGACATGCATTCAGAAAACAGTAAAGGGTAGATTCATTACTTATTACTTCAGACATCTTCAGGAATCAGCAGATAAGGTAAATTAGGAACTAAATTTGTTAAAATTAGAGATTTGAAAATAATAATATAAATAATATAAATAATAATATAAATAATAATTAGATTTAAAATAAGTAAACAAATTAATCAAATTAAAATACTGTGTCATTTATAGGTCCCAGTTTAGACTTTACCTATTTTTATGGTCTCTAGACACAACTTATGGGACTTTCAAAGAGCAAGGGAAGGGTGCTGGGATTTCTCTGAGTTGCCATGGTGGTAATAATGCATGTCATCATTGTGGACAGCTTTGTTAATGGGTGACAAAGTGTCCCAACTGCATTCAGTATCCAAAGTTTTTCCTTTGACTGGATACCAGCCTTCATGGCTATTCTCTCCACTCTGCTATTATGACAACAATGCAGTTTTCAAATCACTTGATGAGATACGCAGGCAAAGCCACTCCTGAAAGGTGAATGAAACATCTGTTAAAAGCATGATTGACACTGGCACATGTTAATCACCTCCTTGAATACTCTCTGCGAGCATTGAGGTCTCTTTTGCAAATATTCCACTGATGAAGTTCCCAGAGCTGCTGAAAGACTGTCATTTACATGGAGATATGTGTTGCACAAAGAACTTTTACTCATCAGTAGAGACAGTTTGCTGAAAAAGACTCCACACCAGATGTTTTTTCATGCTGGGATTTATCAGCCGTTCAGGCCGGACGGACTGATTAAGCCGACACGTGATGGCCATAGATCCTGATAATGGTGTTGAAAGCAATGATGGCAGCTTATTCCTCCCGGCTCTTGGGGGGTAATGCCTGTACTTCTACACAGGTCCCATTCATGTATTCTTTTTACTGTAATCTTTAATATGACAGATACTATTACTACTTATGGAGAAGTTTACTTTTAAGATATACAGAACATTATTAGATCACTTACAGATTCACTATTTAATCACTGAGTTTAGTATTCAGCACTGATTACATTGTTACAAAGAAAAAAAATAGGAAGAAATGAGACTCTCTTGCACTACATGCAACATTTGTGTGGGACCAAACTTCCAGCAGTCTGACTGGCAATTATCTGTGTAGTCTCTTATTGTTTGATTTTTGTATGTATTGTTCTTATTCTGAGATGTAAAGTGGCTTTAGAAAAAGCATCCGTTAAAGGACTGTAGAATAAAATAGAATAATTATCAGTAGGTTAGAAAGGTTTGGCTGTTAAAACTGATTTAACCACAGAATCGATATGATGACACAGCAGATTAGACACTTGTTTTAAAGATTTAAGCCTAATGGTTAGATATGGAATTTGTTCAGACTTTCTCCAGGTGCAGTATTCCCTTTAGACAAATTTGATAATATTTTGATGCTTTTCCCACTTAATAGCATGCTGACATGTAAATTACTAGATAATAGATAGTAAATTAGTAGATAATAGTAGAGAACACATGGAGTAAACATGAGGAATTTTTACTAACAAAGATGAAGTCTGGTTCTGGAGTGAAAAGAGTGACACATTTATAGGAATTATAGGACAGGAATAAGGTAGTATGATGGTAAGTTGTAGTCAGGAGAAAACAGATCAGACAATGAATGATCACTGAGGTCTGGTTCTTTATAGTTTAGGAGAGTATGATAGTAAAGGATGCTTCAGTAGGAGAATTTATGCAGAATACAGACAATACAGTTTTATGCTGTAATCACACAGAGCAGAGCAAATGAGCAAAGATATTAAAATCCCACGAAATATGATGATTTTACAGATGAGCAGGCCCTAATAATGATGATTTCTGTTTAAGTGTTTTTCAGGTTTACTTTGACCTCTGGTCTCTTTGGGGTGCAGGTGTTGCATCATTTCACACAATAACTGTTCTGCTCCAGCAAAAACTACAGACTGATAGAAAATAAACACATAATATTTATTTAGATGTTTTTGAATATGCATTATGAAGACAGAAGGGTTGGTAGATTTAGCTAAATTACACATTAACAGGACAGCTATCATGTATGAAGCAGATTTGCAGCAAGAAGTTAGAACTGAAGTGAACTGTTGCAGTCATAAAACAATTAAATGACATTACAGATTGTAGAATAGAAGTTCCTTGATAAGGTTGTGTGTAAAATCAGCTTTAGAAAGAAAATAAGCACAACTGTATGTTGGAGGGCTCAGTGGACCGGACCAGAAGCCAGATTATGATCTGCTAATTTGGTAAGGACAAGAGCTTGCACTGGATCAAAAGAAGTTGGGTTAGACATATGGATTTTTAAGTTTCTTTGGAATGACTGTGGGGGTGAGTGATTGTTTGTCTTTCTGTGTTTATATAGTGTTCTATCTAAGGGTTACCCCGCCTCTCTTTCAATGATTGCTGGGATAAGCTCCAGCTCCCCCAACCATATTGGTTTAACTGGTTAAAATATGGACTGACAGACTGAGTTGACTAAAAAACAGGTTTAACTTTTCATTGAACTTTTCAGGTTTGCTGCAACCGGAAGAACATTTTCCTTTTCATTATACAAAAATTATACTATGTTGCTTTAAACTGTTTGTGTTTTTGCTTATTTGTGTTAGTAGCTGCTGAAGATCTTCACAACAAGAATCTGGATTGCTTCTAAATGTTCTCAATCAGAAGTGCACTGATCCCAGGTGAACTGGACTTCATAAGGTCATAGAATGGACCTTGCAGGTAATCTGGCTGGATGGTAAAATGAGACACTTTGCACCAGGCCACAGATACTATCAGTGCTGGAAAACCAGTCAGTAGGGACTTCTTTTTAACTATCTCTTTCTGTTATGTCTTCATCAGTTCTCTGTTTCTTTAGTTTTTCTTTTGTAGTTCCATGATTTGATTTGTTCTCACAGTGATGTTTAGGATTTTCACACTTTTATGTTTATCAGAATCACAGGAATTTTTTCACGGACTGTAGTGTTTCTGATCTGGAATATGACATTGGAGAATATCATTCAGTTCAACAGGGGGAGTGTTGATATATATATTTTTATACATGCTAATCTTATTCTTTTTAGTTTTATAAGCAATTTAAATATTATTATTATCATACATTTAGGAATAGACCTCATAGGTCAGCCTGCTTCTACAGTGTAACCCCTGACATGAGATAAGGATCCTTCCTGAGTGACCATTGTTCACAGGGGGTGGAAAGAGTCTGTTTATTCTAACCATTTGCCCACCTCAGTAAGGAGAGTCTGTTTTTCTAAAGCATCTGCTCATCTCAGTAAGGGAGAATAAGGATCATAAATTATGTTAAGGAATTTACCATCAGGATAGTTAGAAACTTTCAGTGAGTCTTAGAGCTAAATAGCAAGTCTTTGTCTTGGTTTGTGGGTGTGTTTAAGCAGATAATGTCAGGCAGGGAACTCTCTTACAGGAACAGGTCAGGAGGAAGAAACGCCTCTGACCAAAAGGAGAAGAGGAGGACCAAGAAGAAGAACCACACCTCTCAGAAATACACATTTACATTAAATTTGCATACATGCACACATATAGACACAAATTAATTGTCACAGTATAAAGGAGGAGGATTAGTAGGACAGGCAGGTCTTCTTGCTGAAACTTGAAGCCTGATACCTGATGTATTAGCGGCTAGCAGCTACAGCTAAGAACACCTCCTCTCTAGAGAGATATGTAACTTTTTCCTTTTTCCTGTAGCAAAGAATTGTCAATTGAAATGATCTAAAGCTCTGGTTTTTTGTTTCTTTCTCATATATTGGATTAAGTAACATTTAACCTTCTGATTTCAGGTATTAAAATAGGAAAAAAGCTTCAAGAACTTTTATGGCACGCTGCTAGTAAAGAGTTACAGTAATCCAACCTAGATGTAACAAAGGCATGGATGAGTTTTTCTGCGTCAATGTTAGATAAAATATTTCTGATTCTAGCAATGTTGCGGAGATGAAAGAATGCTGACAAGAAGATTAGGGGTAAGATGTCATAATGAAATTTAATTCCAGGAGAAAATAAAAAAGACTAGAATAAAGGCACCTCGGCTAATCAGAAATGTGGGGATTTAAACATAGAATACCCACATCAAAATATACAGAGAAAACCAATGTGTCCAGAAAGGAACTACGAACTAGAGTATTAGAATATACAAAAACTTTCAGCACAACTTATAATCATGTTGACATCAAACTAAATAATAGTAACAAATATAAAAATATTTAACTAATCAGACAAAAATCACAAAAAAAAATGTCCAAAGAGATTAACAAAGTTGTCAAACATATGGCCTAGGGACCAAAACTAGTAAAACCAATCTATCCCCCTGGATGAATTTAATTAAACTAAAAATAACAGAAGTCCTCACTACAATATCTCAATAAAAGTAACTAATATTATAAATACATTATTATTAATAATAGTAAAAGTCATATTCCACCAATTCGTCACAGATTTAATCACACCTGAGTTATTTTCCATACCTGGTCAAGTGACTGTATCGTTTTTTAACGGCTTTTTCTATACAAAACGCGGTATTTTACGCCATTTAAAGTGGAAGTTTTGACCACTTTGGCTTGCCATAGAACGCAACCAGGAGGCAGTTGTGAAAGCGCAAGCAGAAATGACGCAGGCTCACAAAATGCTTTCACTTCCTCAGATCGGACCTGATCAGCATGCAAATCTCAGTGGCAGGGGTTGAGGTGGACACACTGAAAAATAACGGGCCCTCGTGACACTTGCAGGTAATTTAAATCTGTGGGCGGAGTCCTGACCAGAGGAAGTTCTGCTGGTTCTGCGAACAGTCAGCTCACTAAAACCAGCGGCGCTCACCCGGATCACAGGTAAGCTGCTGACCGGGTTTTCATGCGGTCTAAACTAAACCGGGTTGAGCAGTCACGTGATCGGACTTCCTTTTCTGAACTGCTGTCTGTTTGACAAACTTTTATTTATGGTGATTTTGATCAGAGATGTTCCGATCAGACCCAACAGGTTAGTTAGGAAAATCACGTGACCTCTGTCAGCTGATTGGAGGAAAGATCGACCAAGTTATGGATTATATATTTCTGTTTGGAAGGAATATGAATAATTATGGTTTAATAACAAACAAACCAGAGTTGGCATAATATTCGGTCACATTGATGACCAGCTGATCAATCAAAACAAAGTAATTGTTAGGCGTTACATCTGAACCACCAAAGAGAAAGTGCAGTTTTATTTATAGTATGCCACTTCACAACAAAGTTGTGTCCAGGTACTTCACAGATGGCCCAGTTCACTGTAGTACATTTAGAATCTGATTAAAAATTCATCATATGATACACATAAGTTATATTTATAGGAACTTATAAATAAGTTCATAGTCATTAGAAGTCACCCAGCAGCCTCTGTCCATAAAACCGCCGCAGGACTAAAGGGATGGATCAGGATCACCAAGACCTGAATAGAAGAATTACCAGGGAAAAAAAAGAGGTCTTTTTCTTTAAGCCAGTCTAAGATCTGGTTCTGGTTTCTGGAGCCAGACTTGGAGCTGGTTCTACAGAGAGGTCTGAAAGTTCTATTTTAAAACCTCATGGAACCAGCAGCAAACCAGCAGAATGAAACTGATGCGGAAATCTGGAACCCTGTTATATTTAAGACTCAGTGATCTTGGTTAATAATAATAACAATAATATATTTTATTTTTGGTGCCTTTCAATATCCAAGGTTACCTTATAATAAAACAGTTACATGAGAATTCAAATCAGTTTAAAAAATAAGGATTAAACGAACACACAGCAGACAGTTAAAAAGTTTAAAGTCAGTAGGCCAGTTTAAACAGATGGTTTTAAGTTGATGATGAGACAGGGTCAGTGTTACGGAGCTCAGGTGGGAGTGTGTTCCAAAGGTGAGGAGGAGAGCCATTTAGGGCTCTCCCCATGGGGGTTAGACGGGCAGAGGGAACAACAAGGTGAATGGAGGAAGATGCCTTAATTATACGGGAGGGAGTGGCAGTGTGAAGCAGATCACACAGATATAGAGGGGCCAGATTATGGGGACATTTAAAGGTGAGAATCCGTATCATAAAGTTGATTCTGTGTTTTATAGGGAGCCAGTGGAGTTGATGGAGAACAGGTGAGATGTGTTCAACGGAAGAGGTAGGAGTGATGATCCGAGCAGCTGAGTTCTGGAGTAGCTGCAGTTTGTGAAGTCATTTATTGGGAAGACCAAAAAGAAGTGAGTTCGAATAGTTTATTCTTGAAGTGACGAGACTATGGATGAGGATGGAAAGGGCATGTGGAGTGAGTGATGAACGCAGGCAGTTGATATTTCAGAGGTGGAAATAGGCAGGCCAACTGATGCTGTTGATATGAATGATGCCCAGACTTCTAACCTGAGGGTACGGGAGAATGGAAGAACTGTTAATATGGATGGAGAAATTGTGAGACTTGGTTAGAGTGGAGGTTGTGCTGACAAGAAGAACTTCTGTTTTACTGCTAGAGTTTGAGAAAATTGGAGGAAAGTCATTATTTGATTTCCTGAAGACAGTCAGAGATCGAGGGAGGTGAAAAAGAAGAGTTTGGTTTGGAGGAGATGTAGAGCTGGGTGTCGTCTGCATAGGAATGGAAGTTAATATTATATGAATAGTTCCGACGGGAAAACCAATAACCGCCACAAGAAAGTTTGCACTATTCTCTACCAGATTTTAAAATCTTTTTTCCACAACAAATGACACCTCCATCGTTATTCACAGCTCAATATTCTCTTTGTCCTCAGAAGCCAACAAACGCCCCCTTTCTCACAAAAGCAGACAAATCCATCCATCCAAATGTTGATTTTGCGGTAATTGCGCTGTGATCAGAGAAATGGCCTATTATAAAGCTCTCACAGTGATCTGCAGGTTCCGAAAGCACGCTGTGATTAGAGATATTATTGATATTACTATATTATTGATTCTTTAAACTGTTTATTTTATATACTGGTAATTTTTGTTACATCGTCCTGATTCTTGCTACATTAGACTTCTGGTACCCATTATTACTGAGTCTTTGCTTATCTTTGTTTATTATAATGATAATTAACAGAAAGATTTAGCATGTTTAGGGGTTTGAATCCCTGTTACCAGAGCTCTAACTCATCTTACTCTGGTGAGTAAAGAAACAGATCTGTTTTTACTAAATATTGACATGATTGGGATTTGTAGGATTGATTTTTCGCACAAAACCATTTTGCTATTTTTTTTTTACAGTTTTTCAAACTGGGACTTTAATTGTTATTAGCAACAATCCAATTGCAACCCACATCATCAGGGTGGCTTTTTCCTGAATATCTCCACAAGAAATTTTAATTTACCAAAAATGAGAAAAATGGATTTATCTGTTTTTTCATCTGAATTCTTCATTTTGACGAAATATGTGCCCAAAAGGAATAACATAGATGATGAACAGAAAGGGCCCAAAGACAGAGCCTTGGAGTACACCGGCTGTTATGGGAAAGGATTTTGAGATGTGAGCCTTACTCACAGTTGTATTTTTTAGGAGAATTATTTTATTCTTTAAATTTAACCAGATAAAACTGGAGAAATGTGATCTCTGGTGATCATTTTCAAATTAATTCTCACTCAGAATCAGATTTAGACTTTTCAAAACGATAATAAAGAATTAAAGTCTGGAAGGAACAAATCCATCCACTTTTAACTCTGAAGCAGAATGTCCTCACTCTGGGAATATTACGTTGATAGAAGGGTGCCCTTGAAATCTGGTTCATATGTGAGTTACAGGACAGATCCTGGCCCAGAATAAGTTCAAGGTTCTGGAAGTAGAAGTAACTTTTATAGTCTTCATGAGGTTCTCAGGTCCAAAGACAACAACTCCAGTCTGTCTGAGTTTAGGAGAAAAAAAACGTCTTTATTTCTTTAAGACATCGTTATAATCTGATCAACTGATGCATTTTATCATGGAGACAAAAATCTGAGTATCATCTTCATAGAATTGAACACTATGTTGTCTAGAAATATTATCTAAAGGAAGCATGTAGAAGATGAAAAGTACCCAGTTGCTGTTGTCCTGATAATATGTTCAAAGCTGTGAAAAGGAAAGTTCTGATTCGTGGTGTCAGGGGCAGGACTGTGGTCTAACAGAACCAAACTAGAACTTGCTTTGTCTTCATTGTGTGTTCTCTAATTGCCGCAGGGTGAAGATGGGTCAGAAACAGGAAGTGTCATTCCTCAGAATCCTAACCTTTCACCGGGAACTGCTGGTGTCCAGACTGCGCAGCATTCAGTGCCTCCTGGACAACCTGCTGGCTTCTGGATTTTTCTGCGATGAAGACGTGGAGATCGTTCAGCGAACGCCTACTAAGGCGGATCAGGTTGGAGAAGCCTGTCTGGATACTGGATGGAACTTCACAGATACAAACACTAGCTCTGTTTTCCCTCTTTATTCTCCAGGTGCGAAAAATCCTGGAGCTGGCCCAGTGCAAAGGAGAGGAGGCCTGTGAATATTTAATTTTCATCATATATAAAATATGTGACGCATACATAGACCTGCAGCCGTGGATGAAGGAGATTAACTATGAGCCGAGTATAAACATGACAGAGATGAAGGTAGTGAACACAGATCCCAGTAAGTACCACATTAACAGTGCTGTTGTATACAAAACTACAGTCCCAATTCCAAACACGGTTGGATGTTGTATTACATGTAAACAAAATCAGAATCACATCTGATCATCTTTTCTTCTCAGTAGAAGATAAACATGTCAGACGATGAAACATAGACATTGTATGAGCTGATTGTGAATTTGATGGCAGTCACACACCTGTAAAAAGTAGTTCCAGTGTGAATTTCAGCATTTTTAGCATCACCTGTTCTTTTAACAACTGTCTGTAAACATCTGGGAAAAGACGAGACCAGTTTCTGGAGTTTTATGAGAGGAATGCTGTCCCTTTCTAGTCTGATACAGGATTCTAGCTGCAATTCAGGTGTGGAATTGGGTTGCTGGATTTCTGCTTTCATGATGCCAGATATTTACTATCAGCGAAAGGTCTGGACTGCAGGCAGCCCAGTCCTACTGGGATAAAAGCCATGTTGGTGTGATGGATGCCGGATGTGGTTCAGCATTGTTTTGCTGAAATCTGCAAGGCCTTTCCTGAGAGAGGCGTTGTCTGGATGGGATGAGATTCAGTTTTCACTTTGCCTCAGAACATTTTAAATAATCTTTGATCTAGAGAAGATGGTGGTGTTTCTGGATACTGCTTGCATGATGGAGCTTTAAGCTACATTTGTGGATTTCAGGATGACCTGTGATCTCAGGCAGGGAAATGTGGAAGTCTTCCTGAGTCCATGCAGTGATTTCAAGAAGAAATTCATGTATGCTCTTAATGCATTAGATCACCAACATCCAATCTTGTCCATGCATACAGAGATTCTTTTATGTTTTCTGAATCTGTATTTTTACACAATGAAGAGTAGCTTTTCAAAGTCTGAGGAACATTTCTCTGAACTTGTAAATCCAGTTTGTCTCAGATTGGTGAAGTTCTGTCAATCTGTCCATCTAAGAATCCAAAATGCTCCTTTTATACCAGTTATGTTACCAACCTGTTTCCAATAAAACACGTGAAAGCTCCTCCAGATGCTTTATTCACTCTTTTTATTGCTCGTGTTCCAGTGTTTTACAGCTGTACTGCTACCAGTGTGTTGGAAATGTGGGTTTTTTGTTGTATTCTCCCTGCATATAACTAAATTACCTCCTGTCTACTGTGGCCTGAGGTTGTTAGAAGTTGCACATTTTGACATTTCCCTGTCAAACCATTCCTGTCAGCTGCTTGTTTCTTCATCCAGAAATACCTGAACAGATAACAGACACTGACAATCCTTTAAGTCAGCAGGTTCAGTGAGAAGCTACGGCAGGAGATAAGCAGGGACACCAGCTTCATCATGTCATATGGCCAACGAGAGGAGACCCGGCTGGAAGAGCTCTACACTGACACTGTCATAGAGCTGCTCAATGACTGCAACGAAAGTCTGGGCCTCTTGGAGAGTCTGGATCAGCTCTTTGGAGACCATGGGGTTGTCAACCCTCAAGGAGAAATCATCTATGTGATGGGAGATGCTGGCGTGGGAAAATCCATCCTCTTGCAGAAGCTGCAGAACCTGTGGTCCAAGAAGGAGCTGCAGACGGACGCTATCTTCTTCTTCAAGTTCCGCTGCAGGATGTTCAGCATCTTCAAGAATGCAGAGCAGCTTTCCCTCAAGGACCTTCTGTTCAAATACAACTGCTACCCAGATCACGATCCAGATAACGAAGTCTTTGATTACATCCTGCGCTTCCCTGAGAAGGTCATCTTTACGTTCGATGGCTTTGACGAAATTCAGGAGGACATGGACCTGATGAATGTTCCGGAAGTGGTGTCTCCAGAGGTGAAGGCGGACGCCCTGCAGCTGCTCGTCGGCCTGCTCTGTGGGAAGCTACTAAAAGGTTCGAAGAAGGTCCTGACCGCCCGGACCGGGATCGAGATGCAGAGTAAATTGATGAGGAAGAAGGTGGTGCTAAGAGGCTTCTCTCTGGACCATCGCAGGACTTACATAAACCTACACTTCAAGGATCAGAAACAGCGGCAGCTGGTGTCTCTGCAGCTGGACGCCAGCCCCCACCTCTCTGGCCTCTGCTCCATACCCCTCTTCTGCTGGATCGTCTGTAAGAGCTTCAGCCACCTCAACACCGTACACGACAGTTTTCACCTGCCTGAAACCTGCATCACCCTGACTGACATCTTCCTGCTTCTGTCTGAGGTCTTTCTCAGCCGCCAGGTCTCACCTGCACTGGCGCTGCTGAAGAAGAGTGCCCGCTGCACCTCCGACACATTCAGAGCAGGACTTAGGGCTCTTACTGCTTTCTCCAGGCTGGCTCTTCAGGGTTTGGAAAGAAGCAGTTTCATCTGCAGTGAGGAGGAGATCCATGAGGTTGGCCTGATGGAGGAAGACCTGGCTCTGGGCTTCCTCAGGCCTATTAGGGACTATGAAGCCACTGAAGGACCTGCTGCCTTTGAGTTCATTCATGTTACTCTGCAGTCCTTCCTGGCTGCACTGGCTCTGGTTCTGGATCAGCAGGCTGCTCCAGACTCCATCCTGAAGTTCTTCACAGAGTGCAGCAGAAGGAGGGAAATCTCCTGCTTGTCTTCACTTCTTTGCTTTCCCAGCTTGGCGAAGCCCAGCGAGAACAAGCCGTTTGCAAAGACCCAGCACCTTCAGTTTACTAATTTGTTTCTGTCCGGACTGCTGTCAAAGAACCAGGCTGTTTTGATGGGACACCTGCTGTCTCCTGCTTTACTGAGGAGAAAACGGGCTTTGTTAAAGTCCTACCTGTCCACCAGCGTCAGGTCCCACCTGCAGGGATTACCTCACTACCAAGGTGATGAGGGCAAGAAGGTTCACGTCCTGCCCAACTTTCTTTGGATACTAAGGTGTATCTATGAAACAGGCAGTAAAGACATTGCGAAGATGACAGCGAAAGGCATCACGGCGGGCTTCATCAAGCTGGGTTACTGCAATGTGTACTCCGGAGACTGCACTGCCCTCAACTTTGTCCTGCAGCACCGTCGGAGGCTGCTGGGACTGGACATGGACAACAACAACATCAGCGACTATGGAGTAAAGCAGCTCAGACCATCCTTCTGCAAGATGACGGTAGTCAGGTGAGTTTGCTCCAAGTAGCTTGTGGAAGTTCATATCTTAAGATGTGGTCATTTATTAACAGATGGAAACTTATCAGCCAGACTTGGATCTAAGAAGAAGCAAATCCTGGACCAGATGTAGTAAATGGAAATCAAATATTATACAGGCTGTTCATAAAGTCTCTTTACAAGTTATCTGTTTTTCTCTGATGTTCTTCGTTAACCTTTATCCCTTTACTGTCCATGTCTCCATACATTTCTTGTGCGTGCACTAATTGAGGGCGTGATGGTGAAGCACTTTTATATTTATTCCTGTAGTTTTGTTGACTGTCTCATTCCAACTTTGTTTCAATGAACAACATACACATTGTGCATTTTCTTGAGCAGCAGCTGTTTTATTCTAGTTCTATTTGAGTTCTATTCTTTAAAGAGAACCTGATATATAACCATCCATCCATCCATTTTCTACCGCTTATTCCCAAACGGGGTCGCGGGGGGGCTGTAGCCAATCCCATCAGCCAACGGGCGAGAGGCAGGGTACACCCTGGACAGGTCGCCAGTCTATCACAGGGCCACACATATAGACAAACAACCACGCATACACACACTCGCACCTAAGGTCAATTTAGAGTGTCCAACCAGCCTATCCCCAAGGTGCATGTCTTTGGACTGTGGGAGGAAGCCAGAGAACTCTGAGACACCCTTTGGACACCCTGTATATCTTACTGGCAAAACAGACAAATAAGCAGCATTAGCAACTTTATGCAAAAACTTCTGGAGGGATTTCCAGGGGTTTTTATGATAATGGGTTTTAGTTTAACCTAGATTCAAATTGAAATGGATCTGGATCAGCATCTGTATCCAGATATGACCATTTTCAGTAGATATGCATGTAACTCCACAATAAAGCATCAGAAAATCCAGCAGCAGTTCTCAACAGGTTTTACAAGATGTCAAAGATGTAGATACCAGCAACATCCTTACTATCATCCAACACTGGAACAACTTTTCATCACAGCAAAAGAATAAATGAAGATAGAAACATAATATTCACACAATATTCATTCAAATAATCAAAGTGGCATTTGAAGAGTAAAAATCCTAAAAATTATTGAATTTTTTGGTTGGAATTTTGGTTTTGTGCAGGTCAGAACATGTAGAAGTGATTGATGTTTGTATATGTCCATCTATCCATCCATTCTGCCCGATCCAGGGTTGGGTAGGTCAGCTTCCTCAGCAGGAAGCTCAGACTTCTCTCCCTCCACCCAGTATGTCCAGGATTTCCCTCAGTGTCTCCTCCTTGTAGGTCATGCCTGGTCAGAATATGTCCTGGATATTCCAATGCCTATCTAATCTGTCTCGTGGCTGTGGAGGAGTAGCAGTTTTACTCTGATTTCCTCCTGGATGAACGAGCTTCTATCTCTAAAGGAGAGTCCAGACACCATAAGAAGGTAGCTCATTTAAGACGCTTCTATTCATGATCTGGTTCGTCGGGTCTCTACAGGTAATGCATATGTTAGGGCTGGATTGTAGATGGATGATAAATCCAGATATCCGCCTTTCAGCTCAGCTCCTTCTTCACCAGGACAGACTGATGCAGAGTTCAAATCACTGCAGACCTGCACCAATCTTCCTGTAGATCAGGGATCTCCAAGTTCGGTCCTCGAGATCTACCATCCTGCAACTTTTAGATGCAACCCATATCCAACACACCTG
>JBAMHX010000007.1:28871116-28881309 GCA_037177515.1 Pseudomugil tenellus | reverse complement strand
CATATTTTAACAAAAAGTCCAATCTACCAATTTTCTTTATATATATATATATATATATATAAATATATATATTTTCTTGTTTCAAAATCATATTTTAACTGATGCCCTCCCAGCTGGTCCGCAGGAACAGACATGTGCAGCTAATTCATTTCTATCCAGTGTGCAATAACTTCAGGGGATTGGAGACCACAAAGGATACATAGCATGAACACTTCGTTTTAATTCGGTCCCAAACGAAGTCCGCATTTTATGTGTGGACAGTAAGTACACTTTGATTTGGGACAGTATTGGCGCGCCAGTATGAGGTCAGCACAGTTTGAAGTGTGCAGTGCAGGAATTGAGACACAGCCCCATAGTTAATGAGCTGCACACTGAAAACTTAATGACCTAATCAATAGATCACCAAATTCATGATCCACAATGGAAACTGAATGTGAGAAGAAGTAGACAACATACTTCACAGAGTGGGAGTTTGGAGTTTCAATGCTGCTTATGACAAATTTAAGCTCATTTTCATTAATGAAAGAAAGAGAGCAAGCAGTTAACAGATATGGTAAATACGTAAGTTTAAAGATATTCAAGCATGTTGGACATTAGTGGGCGGGGCTGCTCCGCATGCCCGCTGTTACTGTTGCACCATAGGTGAGACTGATAGAGCAGTTAATGACACTATTTACAAGTTGGAATGATTGGAATTTAATAAAAGTGGAATTAAATCAAGAAAGAAATGGTTTGTTTCTAATTGAGATACACACAACTTGTCACAGTCTCACGTTTTCTTTCTGTCATTGCTGTCACTAAAAGGCTGTGTGATTAACAGTAGTTAACAAAAGTTGAAGTTATCAAAAAACTTACCCTTAAACCTATGCGGTTATGTCAAATAACCGGTTTCTGGAACAGGGCCCTGGGGACGACTCAGAATGTTGAGCTCCTGACTCTTTTTATGCTACACTACAACATTTATTATACAGACAGGATGTCATTGCCTTGAACGTCTTGAGGCCCAAAAGCCCATATCCAAAGCTTTACAGCATATGTTACAACCTGTTTCTGCTTTAGGCACCTCATTACATAGCAACTAGATATCAATACATTGGCTGTTTTGAATATGCACTATGGCTAACTTACAGAAATCTAAAGTGACATTAGTAGAGGAAGAGATAATTAAAGGGACAGAAAACCAAGACAAACATTACATCAGAATGATTCTGACTGGCTAGAGAGATCCCAGAGAAGAGATGGGATGAAGACAATGGTGGATTAGTAAGAAATCTCTGCCAAGATGGCTAGGAGAGTCACATTGTAACTGGATGGCTAAAATAAGCCAGCAAAATAAGAAATAGTTGCAGAAAAAAGGAAAAAATCTTTTAAAGCAAAATGAACTGTATTTTTGTTCCCTACTTTACAAGGTGATTGCAGTAGAATTTAGGCTTCTGGTTTCTGACTTGGAATGCATTTTGAATAAATACATTTGAAGTTCATTTTGAGTTTCTGGTGCAATCACTACAGTCCAACTCATCTGTGAGGTACTTTGGTTTTTCTAAAACTGAACTGCCGACTTGCTGCGGGTACTGCAGCGGAGATACCCGCTTCCTTGATTGCGAACCTTGGAACCGCTGACTCCCTTCCTGGAGCTACCGCTGCGGGATTTCTGTTCGGCCCTCATCTGCTGCACAGGGTCCACCGGCAGCAAAGACTATCCATCGTGGTCATCACCCAGAGGTCCTCATCGTTGGAATCTCCGTGGTCAGACACGTCTGTGCCAACAGGTGCCAAATACTGTCAACCAGGTGCCCCCGTTAGTGACATAAGGAACTCCGCCCACAAACTGTCACATAGCCCCCCTTCTGTGTCTACTATTATAGTACATGCAGGTACAAATTATCTAAATTACAACAATCAGAGACACTTAAAAAAAGAATTCATCCACCTCATTCACAGCATCAAGCAATTAAATAAGCAATGCATCATCTCAAGTCCACTGCCATGACCCGGGTTTGGAGATTTCACATTCAGCCGACTGCAACAGCTCCATATCTGGCTTAAAGGACACTGCAATTCCAGAAATATTCCATATGTGGACAATTTCACAACGTTCTACAACAGACCATACCTCTTCAAACCAGACGGCGTACACCCAAACAAACAGGTTAAAAACTCTTTTCCATCGATATTAATCTCACTCTCCGTTCCTGCAAATCAGCCACAGATTGATGGTTTTACAACCAGTACACATCTCCAGTCAAATCCATCTCTCCCACATATTATCACATCCCAGTACACATCTCTTATAGATATCAAAGACACCCACAGTCACTAACCTCTACCAATAAATATCTACATCCCATAGTCCCTACACACTCTGGCAGCAAACATCTACAACTCTGTACGTGGCTCTTTTAAATGTTTGCTCACTTTTAAACAAATCTTTTGTGTGATTTTAGATAATAACATTGTGTCTTTTTAACTGAAACCTGGCTGATGCAACAGTTACTCTGACTGAGGTTTGACCTCCCAGTTTTATTTTTTATTTTCCATTAGGGGGTGTAGTAAGGGTGGAGGAACTGCATCTATTGCGAGAAGCTTAATTTGAACAAAACAGATTTCTTGTAATAATTTTACAATTTTATCATTTTTGGTTGAGTTTTCTCCAGCTAAACCCAACAACCTGCCTTTTAGACCCCATTCCCACATTGTTTTTAAAAACATTTATGATTTCTTTGAGTCTGAGATGTTAAACATAGTCAACTACTCTCTTCAGACGGGGGTGTTCCCTGCTGCCTTTAAGATGGTGGTGGTGAGGCCCCTTCTGAAGAAGAGTAGTCTAGATCCGAACATTCTTGATAATTACCGACCTGTATTCAATTTACCTTTTTTAAGCAACATAATAGAAAAAAGTTGTTTTAATCCAAATAATCCAAATATTTTTGAATAAAACAGTATTTTAGAGAAATATCAATCTGGTTTTAGGACGAACCACAGTACCTTTTAAAGATTGTTAATTATATGGGATGCAACTTGGACTCACAGAAACTTTCTGTGCTGGTTTTACTGGATCTTAGTGCCACATTTGAAACAGTAGATCACAAAAGACTCCAAAGTCTGGTGGACCTCTCACATACTGTTCGTAAATGGTTTAACTCCTATCTCACAGATCGACAATTTTTTGTAAGCATGGATACATGTTCCTCAAGAATGCATAAAATTCAGTGTGGGGTTCCCCAGGGTTCAATTTTAGGCCCAATACTTTTTAATCTACATATGTTGTCTCTTGGGGACGTCATCGGGACACACGGCATCGACTTCCACAGTTATGCTGATGATACACAGCTTTACATCGCTGTCTCCTGATGACTTAGAGCCTGTTGATGTTCTTTTAAAATGTATTTTAGATATAAAGTCATGGATGGCAGAGAACTTTCTAGTTTTAATTATTGGTCCTGAAGACAAGAGAGAGATTATTTCTCACAAACAGCAGAGTTTCTCAGTGTGTAAGAAATATGGGTGTTCTCTTTGATTCTGAGCTAAATTTTATTCCACACATAAAAAATGTCACAAAAACAGGATTTTATCATATTAAAAACATCACCAGAGTCTGCTTGTTTCTCTCTCTTGCCAGTATGGAGGTGCTGATGCTTTTATATTTAGTAGGTTAGATTATTGTAATGCTCTCTGGTCTTCCTAAGAAATCTGTCTCAATCCAACAGTTACTTCAGAACTCAGCGGAATAAGTCCTGACGAGCACCAGAGGACGGGAACACATTATACCAGTTTTAAACTGATGATGCTTTTTAAAAGGAGGCTCAAGACCTTTTTAATTTAGCTTTTAACTTAATTAATTTTATCCTATTTTATTAAGTTAATGCATTTTATTGTTTTTGTTTTAATTGGGAGGGCTGCACGGTGGCGAGGTGGTTAGCACTGCAGCCTCACAGCAAGCAGGTTGCGGGTTCGATCCCCGGCTCGGGCGGTGGCCTGTGTGGAGTTTGCATGTTCTGCCCGTGTTAGCGTGGGTTCTCACCGGGTTCCTCCCACAGTCCAAAGACATGCAGCTTGGTGATAGGCTGGTTGGAGACTCTAAATTGCCCATAGGTGTGAGCGTGTGTGGTTGTTTGTCTATATGTGTGGTCCTATGATAGGCTGGCGACCTGTCCAGGGTGTACCCTGCCTCGCACCCTGTGTAGCTGGGATTGGCTCCAGCCCCCCTGCGACCCCGTTCGGGAATAAGCGGTAGAAAATGGATGGATGGATGTTTTAATTGGCTCTTATTGTTTCTAAAGGGTAGTTTATTATGTTAAAACTCCAGTATTTTCCTCACGGGTGCCGCGGGGACTTCCCTCTCGGCCTGGGTGGCGTGGGGTCCAACGTTGACCCGGGCCTGCCTTGGCCTACCTGGGTGCTGCGTTGTTGCTGTGGTGGCAGCCACTATGAGGATGAGGGGGCAATGGCTCCTGGTGTGGATGGATCCCATTTATATCATTTTCTCAGTGCCGAGCCAGGTTTCAGTTAAAAAGAGAAAGTCAACGTTATTTTCTAAAATTAGCTCATTGATGATAAAAGATTTGTTCGAAAGTGAGCGAACGTTTAAAAGAGCCAGGTGCAGAGTTGTAGATGTTTGCTTCCTAGAGAGTGTAAGGACTATGGGGTGTAGATATTTAATGGTAGAGGTTAGTGACTGTGTGTGTTTGTAATATCTATGGGAGATGTGTAATTGTGTGTTTTATTTTAATTGATTTTTATAATTTTCAGTACTTTGTGTTGCCTAATAGCATGAAAAGTGCTATATAAATGAATAAAGTTTGAAGTCTAAAAGAACTAAAATAGTAAAATAAGTTTTATAGACACACAAATTTTGATTAAAAAAACATATTGCTCTCCCAAACATATTTTCTCCCAAATGCGAAGTAATTGATCCTTCCCAGTTTGTGATGAAGTGACACGTCACCATCAGAGGAAACTGATCCATTTAGGCTGGCTCTTTAAAAGTCATGTGTGGTCCGGTTCAGGGAGCACAATACCCGGCTCTGTCATGTCAGCTGTCATCTCCATCCTTCTACACGTGTCGATCTCATTAAGGTGGGGAAACGTAACTCGATGTTTCATGAGGCCTTGCTTTTCCCATCCCTACATCAGCCAAGATCAACTAAAACACAGCTCTACGGGGAGTCTTATCAGCAAGAATCTGACCACACATCCACCCGGATCCAAACAGAAGGCACTAAATGCCTTCACCTGCCCTTATAGAAGGCAGGAAACTGACTCTTCCCTACAGAGGGGGGAACTTTCATCCTCCATGTCAGCCCTCACAAATGTATCAAGGTTAAAAGATGTGATGTCACAGCAGAACCTGGAAAAACCAGTTCATGCTTTCATCTTTAGTCGGTTTGATTACTGTAACAGTGTTTTAACTGTAAAGCACTTTGAATCACCCTGTTGTTCAATTGGGCTATACAAATAAATGTCCCTTGCCTTGTACTCACATAGCTACAAGGGAACCTCTCCAGATAATGCTGAAATTCTAAGCAATTTTTTCAGATGGACAAATCACTAGTGCTCCAGAAAAGTTCCAATAAGCAAATAATTATAATAAGAGGAGATATTATTTTAAGTGTCAAAAGTGAAGAAAATAACACCCACCAATCTTCTAAATGCAGGTCGCCTCTTTGGCCTCTGATGGACACTCCACCTGACTTGATACGATTGAATACTGGTTTCAGTTTGGAGATAGGATGTAGGCGGGGTTACAGTATTCTTCTGTAGCAAGATTACGTTATTTTAAATAGTATGTTCCACTCTTCACCAGAAGAAGTACAAATACTGAAGCATTACTGAAAAGAAACAGGAGAGAATCAACAGAGAACCAAACTGATTCATTTATTTGTAATGCAGAACATTTTCATGTTCTAGAACATGCCATATAATTATGGAGCTGCATGAGATCCTCGCAGTCTGGAGTCAATCAATGTCCAAACTGTTACTGACTGATAATTACTGATTTAACATTGATTTTAGGGATTTGATTGATGTGACCAAAATAAACAAACAAGACAACGTTACAATTACTAATTTGGCTGAGATGATATATATATATATATGTATATATATATATATATATATATATATATATATGTATATATACATATGTAATTGTAAACTAATCCACGTATCCAGAGGTTTGATGCTTTATTTTCTTTCATGAAAATTCATTTCTTCTTTAAAGTGAAACTAAAGACAAAATATTGTGAAACAGCAAAATGTTATGTCTCCAATTCATATCTTTGCAGTGATATACCCACCATTTTATCCATATGTGCTGTGTTTAGTAAATTGCAGTCTTTGCATGGCTTCTGCTGACCAGCCAATAGAAAGAGGGAAGAAAATAAACAGACAAGCCTGGAGCAATAAGACTTTCATGTAAAACCCAATGTAGCCAAACATGTCTCGCTGACTGTGACTGTAAAGCTGGTATTATGAAGTAAATTATAGGGGGAGTGAGAACATCTGGTTAGGATCCTGTATGTCTCCCTGGAGAGGTGTTCCAATTATGACCCACTGGGAGGACGCCCCAGGGAAGGCCCGGAACATACTGGAAGGACTACTTTCATTACATTACAGTCATTTAGCAGACGCTTTCCTCCAAAGCAACTTTGGGTCAGAGGGTTCAGTGTCTTGCCCAAGGACATTTCAGCATGTAGTCAGGGGAAGCATGGAATCAAACCACCAACCTTCAGGTTGGCAGACAACTCACCTCCTGAGCTACAGCCTCCTAACTGAGGCTAACTTCCTTAGCTGGTATGGGAATATCTCAGGACAACCTGGACGAGACGGTAGGACAAGCTGGAATGACATTTTTATGGAGTAGGACCAGATAAGGCCCGCAAGTTTAAACCAGTCCGACAGATGATAATATGAAGCATAAAAATGATCTTTCAATAAACTGCTGTTCTAATTGCATCCACTGAATGGCGCAACAGCTAGCAAACTGTTTATACCGGGGCAGAGCAAGGTCAAGCAAGTGCAGCTGATTCGGACTCGCTATGTGTGTCTTCATGCCGACACACATACTCTTATGATTAATCCTGAATGGAGTTTGAATTATTTGTGTTTTTTAGTTCTTACTTGGTATCTAGATAACCACACCAAACCCAGACCAATGGATGCATGAATGAAGAAGGTTATAAGTGTTCTTTCATTTCAAGTTATGATGCAGATATTTCATTTGCTATGTTGTATTTTATAGTTTTTTGGCATGTACACATCCCCAGACATGACGTAGTAGGTAATGTGACCGGTTAAGATGGCTCAGTATGGAGTTGAACATTGAAAATTGAACAGTTCATGGAAGAAAAGGGCAAACTGGTGTCAGACAAAGCAACTTGTCTCTTAATATTTTCAGCTGGATTGTATTTAAACACACTGGAAAAGGATTCTAACCCAACATCCTAATTCTTCCAGGTAGGTATGAGCCCAATGTAGCATGTAGAGCACAGCGTTCTCCACTCCAATATGTGCCTGATAAGCAAACTGAACGGCCAGCAATGACCTCAGTTTTCATTGAACATAAGACCAGACGCGTTATTGTCTTTATAGTGTGTGATGTCAAAGCCAATGAGCAGAAATCTTTAAGTTCAGTCTTCTTACTTTGGGCACAGGTACACAGGTTTGCAACGCTCTGGGACCGCTCTAAAGACTTGAAAATCCAGTGAAGAGGTTGTATAAGTTGTTCTCGGTAGAATTTTGGGCACAGTCCATCCGGGTCTACTGCCTCTGTACGTAGTTTTCCAGGCTCAGTCGTCACCTCGTGTGTGGTGAAGGACAGTGATGGTTGTTGAGACATTAATTCAAGCAGAAGCTGATAGACTGGTGATAGAAAGGAAGGGAAACCCTCCTGCAGACAGTGTAGTAGTTGCACCAGCTGCTCCATTGGTAGATTGGTGGATGCTGTAGCACTCCCACCACCAAACCTGTTAAACAGGCTGAAGTTGTTGGCTTTATTGACATCACCATCCATGACCTGTCTATTCTCCTCGAATAGCCCGTGATGCTCCTCCTCCCCTTCCACGCCTCACTCAGCAGCATTGTTTGCATTATTTTGTAATACAGAAATGTACTGCAGATTAAAAAATTGATTTTTCTTACAAGTTTTCTCCAAAACAACATATTTGCATCTCATACTAAACCGTTCTGTCTTCATCACATCATGTCATGTCTTTTAGACAAACCTTAAGACACCAAAATGACACCACACATGCTGCAGAAGCAGAACCCCAACTAAGAACCCTGCAGCTGAAGCTTTTTACAGGAAGACCAACCATTAAGACACAATCGCTGACATGTTTGTGATGTCAAACGTTTCATCTTTCATTTCTATCAGCTCCTGACCAGAGTTTCTATGCTTGTAATGACACTGCGGATCACAACAGATGTGGATGATCAAAGAAGCCTCAACAAAGGAAACCAGTACAGCTACTAATCTCTGCCATTCTGCATCATCCCCAAGCCCACCCCCACCAGCACCACCCAGTTTGCACTTTTTTGTTAAGTGTGTTTAGTGCTGATATGAAATGCTCCCCACATCTCCTCCCCAACCCAAAGGCATCGGGACACAGTGTCACTGTTGCAGGAGAAAAAACGTTAAGTAGATTATATACACATCTGGTGAAGAAAATTCGGAGGGTGGGGGGTGCATGACGACATTTTCCCCACATTGTAGGAGAGACATCTATTTTGCCCTCACTGAATAAACGGTTTACTAATGTAAATTCATGTTTCCTCTAAACATGTAAAACATGTCTGCATAAGGTGTTTGTAACGCCGCAGTAAGGCCTGAAGGGCAGTGAGGAGACGCAGCAGATAATCTGAGAGGCTTCACCTGCTCCTGCAAATTCACCACAGATAATGATTGTCACTGTTTTACCGTTTCTGGACGCCTGGAGAACACTTCTGTTCTGCAGGAGGTTCGAATCTGAACGCATTTGGTCTGAGAAGAGGACTTCTGAAGTCTCCTTTATACGTTTATCATCTGTTTGTCATCTGTGCAGGAGCTCTGAACAAAGCAGGAGCTACAAAAAAGTATCATATAAAAAGACCAAAGTAAATAAAAATATAAAACTGTATTTCTGATTCATGTTGTATTCGGAGCATCATGAAACAAATTAGAGTGTTTTACATCGAAAATGTGACTATATACATCTACAAACCTAAATGTTTCAATGTTTTTTTCTGTCTTTGCAGTAACTGACAGTGATGAGCACATTAGTGGTGGTAGCCTGGAATGAGCGGAAATCAGGTTTGAATGAAATGCTGGACATTTTCTGGTGGGCAGAACAAGATTCACTGTCATAGCATTTATGTGCACCGATTAGAAAAGAACACACCAAAGAAACACTTAAACACCATCTCAGAGTGTTTTCAGAAGGATCATTTCCAGCTGCATCTCTTCTCTGAAGGTTGTCCTGTGTGGGTTGTTTGTCTCGACGCATATCAACGTGTGTTTTTCAGATTCCCCTTGAAAATAGTCCTATTTATGCCTTTTTTCTTCATAAATTCATTTTTGACTAAATGATGGCTGGTGCCTGTTACGAGACAGATAATGGATTCAAGGATTTATTTATACACAGGATCAATGATGCACGTCTCAAAAAAATGTAACGGATGATCCAGCGGACAAGTTGGGGTCATCGCCAGGGAATAAAGCCAAGTTATCCCAAGAATCCAGCAGGGGACAAAGAAATAAGATCAGTAATGCAGGATAAAGGCAGGGATCAGAGCCAAGGAGTAAATCCAGAAGAATCAGGAAAAGATCCAAATGGCTGAAACAAGGTATGTAATCCAGGAACCAAGCAGGTTAAAACCAAACAAGCAACTGATTAGCCACATGAAAGTGCGGATTTGAAGTGAAGACTCTGCGTACACTTTGATTTGGGACAGTACTTAGTGCGCCTGTATGATGTGCAGTGCACGGATTGGAACACAGCCAGTGCTGATGACACACAATGTCACCATGTCCAAGCTGAAAGCTCGTTCTGTCCTTAAGCATGATTTAAATTAAGTTTGCTTGACACAGGTATTTGTCAATGTGAGCACATTTAAAATACCCTGCCGTCCGTGTGTGTGTGTCACACATATCCTGGCTTGTGGGTAAAACCCTAGCTCTGATTGGCTACCATGTAACATGACTCTGCCTTAGCCAG
>JBAMHX010000007.1:28811954-28824100 GCA_037177515.1 Pseudomugil tenellus | reverse complement strand
CCAGTTAAACCATCATGTTACTGACCTGTTACCAGTTAAACCATCATGTTACTGACCTGTTACCAGTTAAACCATCATTACTGGTGTGTGTGTGAGAAGTGTGGCCATGCAGTATGTTATACTGGCTTTCTTGTTACTGGTGTGTGTGGTGAGGGAGGTGAGATTAGCCTAAACAGCAGCTCTATTAGAGATTTAATCTGCGCTTTGATCATTTCCTGAGCCTCCCTCTCAGATCAACAGACAGCAAATCTGACAGGCCCTGCTTTGTCACCCCCCCACCGTGAGTGATACCCCTCATAATCCATCCAGGCTCCATCATGATGAAAGAAGCCTTTCTGCTGTATGAGGCTTCATCTGCCAGACGACTTGTTGGAAGCTGTCAGACCCGATCAGAGTGTGTGTTCAGGACTCCAAACAAAAAGCCCCGCCTCCCCTCCTCCCTCACTTTGTAGCTCTACTTCCACATCATAGCAAACGTCATGATTGCTATGAACAACCCGCTAGAGTACATGGTGTGTGTTTATTGCTGGTCTTACAGAGACGTTGCAGCTGTGGTGACTGGGGCTGACATACTGGTGTGCTGGTCCCCATCGATGGGAGTTTCAGTCCCAGCTGGAGCCTTGCTGTGTGGAGCATCATTTCCTTTTCCTACATGACTTTTCTGCACTTCCATGGTGGTGGTCCATGTGCATGCTTATCTGTCCTGTTTGATGGACTAATGACCTGTCCATGACAGCTGTACCTCAGCTCTTCCCCTGTCATGCTGGGTGACCCTCGTGGATCATTTTCAATGCTGCTTTCGGATCAAGTTAATGATTATTGACTGTGTGAACCACGAGTGGACTGATGCACCCATTAAGTGGTGCACCTGCATGGATAAACAAGCAACATAGAAACTGATGTATTTTATTACAGGCCTCTCTTTTGGAGCTGTTGGTTATAAAAACTGATCTGTGCCATCAGGGCTCCGTTTCACACAGGGAGTTCAGCAAACCCTGAATTTCAGAGATAACTGAGTATACAAAGAAAGTCCAAGATTCCTTTTTACGACAGTTGTTCAGCGTTAGTTTAGTTAACACCGAGTTAGTTCACCCCAAGTTGACAATGTGTGGCAAGACTTTAAAAAGCCATCATCAGTTGAACCCAGAAACAACCAGTCACCATGGCAACCGCTGTAAAAAAAGGTCTCCGTTCTTTCCCCGCTGGAGTTAGAAGTTGTAATGCAGACGTACGGTGATTATATGACGGAGTATTAGGTTCACACTAAACATAAAAACATTTCTGGAGGATTTTTTGTCTCTTCGTGACTGAGAATAAATATTAAAATGATCTGTTATCAGCTATTATCTATTATTATATCTATTACAATACTTTATAAATTTTTAAACATTGCATTACCGTCACGTGTTGTTTTCACCCTGTTATGTAATCAATGTGTCTTTATAATGATATTTAGTGAATTTTAATGAAGTGTGGTGGCTCATGTCTTTTTTAACACAAACTTCCCCCCCAAAAACAACCATATTTTATTTGTCCATCCAGAAACATCATCTTCATCGTCTATTCCTCCAAATCTCTGTATGTGCTGCTTTTTCAAACACACACAGGCCTCCCGTTAGTGTGGAAATGTGTTTGGCCTGAGGGCTGCTGTCTTAGTCCTGCCCCATTACAAGGCTAATGAAAACACCGAGAGGATCAAATCCAATGAAGCAGCTTTTCACACTGTTTAACCCTCTGCAGGACCTGTGACCTCCGCACAAGAGCATGAGCACACAATTAACACACACACCAACACACATGTTTTATGTGCTGCTCAGCATGGATTTATTGATGAACAACCAAAAGCTGCCAATTAATGTCAGACCTGAATGTCTTCAATGTGGACTTCTTCATTCTATGTGTATGAAAGGGAGAAGAGTCGTGGTTTGTTCATGGCTGAGAGCATCCCTACATCCAGATGATTACACAAAAACTAAATGTTACGTCCACTGATTTTTGGAAAAATTAGAACACACAATAAAATGACTGTAATCAGTATGTGGCTTTGCGGTGTTTGTATTGAAGAACTGTTGAACTTCTTTTTAAATTCTTTTTACTTGCTTAGCATTAAAGCAGAATGATGGTCTGGCTGCTGGTGTTGCTTTTCAAAATTAACTTTATGTATAAATGTATATACAAATATCCTTATGATAGTTTGAATTCTTTATTTCTTTTAAAATTTTTAGATTTATTAAACAGAATTTACAGTTATTTGTGGACTCGACTGGAGAGGACAGAAAGACAACAGAAAAGAAAAGAGAATGCAAACAGAACACAAGGTAAAGACAGAAATACGCCACAAAGGAAAAACTGTAATCCAACCACACACACTAGTCCCTCGATTCTCAAACTGTGGTTCGCGTACCACTGCTGATACTTGAGCTCCCTCCTTTGGTACATGAGGGAAAGACATATCTGGCGAAATCATCGACTCAGCGCTCTTTAAACAGCGATATTTCTGGAATGGTTTAAAAGGATTATTTACTTTTTTTGTGGATAAGACTATTTTTCATTTTTCTGGAGCTAGCTTGCTGGTTTTCTTAAACATGGAGTCGTCATCTGATTGGCAAAGTAAATGTCCTATAAGATCGTCTTGCTCTGTCACATGTTGTTACACGTCCAATTGGACTGCTTTATATCATCACCTGGTGTATCAAAGATCTAAATGAAACAAGATGTCCCACTCTTTACTATTTTGTATCTCAGAAAGGACTAAAAACACATTTGGGCTTATTTTGGGTGGAAGAAATCAGTCACACTCCATCTTTGGCAAAGTCAATAGAAACGGCCTGTAGGAGGCGTCAGGTGCAATAACATGAGTGGTTATTTTTGCAGTTTTTATACATATATATATATAATAGTCAGACCCCATACCCCAATATGCCGAAGACATAAGTAAACATTTTTAAAATGTCCAAAACAGTTTTTTATTATAGTTTGAACATTTCATAACCATAACAGAGGATTTTCCTGAAGTCGTCAGCCAGGAAGGCATTACAGAACTGCTACATTCATACAACACATATCATCATCCTCAACAAACTGTTATGGCCTCAAAAAGAATCCTCCGAAATGCCATCCACATCTCCACCAGTCCAGCCCTGCACCTTCCCAAATTTCCAATTCAATTTTTGGGAGGGCTCCCACTGTCTCCCAAGGCGCTACGTTTCATGTCGCCTGGGAGATCCATGCCAGTGTCGCAGCAGCAACATAACTCCGGTTCGTATTGCTTCCTTTTCTGATACCTAAGCTCCTTGAAAATGCGTTAAATTACAGGCAGAACTAACAGATGGATGAAACAGTCCGTTGGTCTGCAATACTGTCTTCTGCATCCAGCATGATTGGATCTTTAGTCCTATTACACCTAACCTTTATTTCCCAGCTTCTTTCACAAGCTGCAGTTCCTTCCAAACTAGTAAAGTGTCATTTTAGCATCTGGGGATCTGTAAACCTTTTGATTATGAGCCAGACAAAAGAAGGGAAATCTGGTCATTCTCTAAAACAAGATCATTTCCAGACATATCATCTCATATCCTGAGATAATAATAAAAAAGCTTAAAAACTTCAGGTTTATTGGACCTAGAGTTGGAAAAAAGTAAAAACAACAGCACAATCTGGATCCTCTCAGCTAATGATGCTATATATAAAATTAACAAGAAAACTTTGAGTGTAATTTATACAACAATCATTTAAACCATTTTTTCTATGCAATCATTGTGGTCATGTGTATTTTTCCTCCTGTGCACAAGTTGTTGATTGCTTGAATTATTCATTTCTTCATGAATCACAAATATGTTGACTGATAACAGCCAAGTGAAGTTGGAATATGGATGAAGAAAAATAGTCTCTCATAAAGCCAGAGTGTTGTCATGAAGCTAAGATGTAAAAACTATCTCAAACTAAACAGAGATGTTTTCACATGAATAGAGAACAGCTTTTATATTATTTCAGCAAACGTTCAGTGGCCATAAGATCAAATATACATGTACATGTAGACCTTCTTTTGGGTAAAACATATATTAGATATTGTGTTATTGCATAAACACAACCAGGAGGTGACAGAAAAGAATAGTTGCCACGTTTCAGTTCAACATAAAAAAACTGTCATCTGTGCTTACCGACTGGCTGGTAGCCCTGCCTTGTAGGGCCACCAAATGGGTTGCGACTGCCAAAGGAACTGCCGTCTATGGACCCATAGGACATTCTGTCTGAGTTTTGTGGCCTGTTCGCTTCAAGCTTCTGGGCAAGAAAAACAAAACAGAAATCAGACAAGACAAAACAATTTATTTCTGTTTTCTGTCAGCAAGCCTTCAAATGAAGGCACTCTCAATGCTGACAGTAAGTGTAGAAAGTAAATATGGCTTGTTTTAATGTCTTAAGATGTAAACCCTGTGCAGATGGCATTTCTGGGGGAGAGCTGATAACAGGGGCTTTTACTAACACTCCTCACTATTTCTGTCAATTTCATACTTCTGTGTTTTTACAGAAAAAAAAGAATTATCTGTAACCTATTTCTTTTTAGTATGATGTAGGAATATGTAAGCTCCATCTGTGACAGACTAGATCCATGACAAAGGTTCATTCTCTTTGTTACCTTGATTATACACACTTCATTCAAATCAAATGGATCCAACAAATTATCTTCATGTCAACTTTTCAAAGTTATTACAAGCATTCCTTTCAGGCAGTGATCTATTTTAGAGTTTGGATTGTAGAAATTCTTGTATTCTTGACACCCTAGTTATAGAACCAAAAGACTGACGGGGAACCAACAGAATTGATTGGTGCCATGACTAAAAAAAGTTAGGAGACATGGAGAAGCTGCATTCGGTTTCTCTGCATCACAAGTCTGGAACAAACTCACAGAAACTGGAAGAAACTTGCAAAAACTAGAATAAACTCCCAAAAACTGGAAGAAACTCCTAGAAAAAGGAATAAACTCCCAGAAACTGGAACAAACTCGCAGAAACTGGAAGAAACGTCCAGAAACTGAAATAAACATCAAGAATCTCGAAGAAAATTCCAGAAACTGGAAGAAACTCCTACAAACTGGAACAAACTCCCAGAAACTGGAAGAAACTCCCAGAAACTGGAAGAAACTTCCAGAAACTGGAAGAAACTCCTACAAACTGGAACAAACTCCCAGAAACTGGAAGAAACTTCCAGAAACTGGAAGAAACTCCTACAAACTGGAACAAACTCCCAGAAACTGAAACAAACATCTAGAAACTGGAAAAAAACTTCCTGAAACTGGAACAAACTCGCAAAAACTGGAAGAAAATCCCAGGAATACCCAGAAACTGGAAAAAAGTACCAAAAACTGGAACAAACTCCCAAAAACTGGAACAAACTCCTGGAAACTGAAACAAACTCCCAGAAACTGGAAGAAATTTCCAGAAAGTGTCAGATCAGCTGAATCACTCAGTTCATTAAATGAAGGTTAAAGACCCTCCTCTTCTCACCTGCATTTCTGTAGTTTTAATTTTACATTATCTCAAATTTTTATATTTTTTAAATCTGGATTTGATCATGATTTTGATAATTTGTTATTTCCTTTTGATTTTTTTCTATTTTTAATTTTAAATCATGCCTAATGTAATATTTCTGTAGTACATTCTGTCAAGTACATTGAATCACCCTGCTGTTGAACTGTGCTGTACAAATAACTTTGCCTTGGCTAGAAATCATGGGATCTTCATGGCTTTCGGTGAAATGCTGTTGTTTATTTTACAGCCTAGCTGTTTTTTAAGAAGCAATCCTTTTAGGATAAAGAAAGGCTTTGGAAATCTTCCATTATAAAGGAAATGTTATGAAAAATGGAAAAATAAACCAATGAGCAAATGACATTTTCATTGTTGTATCATTCTGAAATGCATCTGCTGTCACATCTGGATCATGTTGCCCCCAAATTACTGAAACAGTTTGATAATCGACTGCTATTTAGTCCTCATGGAACTTCTGAGACCAAAAACAGCCTCTTCTATCACTCCAGTTACATTTTCATCATACAGGAGAAAGCAGTAGAACAGATAAGATGAAAACGCAGACTTGTGACACTTATAAAAGACAATTTTAGAAACAAGTGTTGTAGATGAAAGTTCTGTTTGTTGGAGGAAATGCAGATTAACAAGCTCCAATGTATGTCCGCGAGATGCTGAATAAATGTCACAGTATTAATGACTTTGCTTTTCCTTTCAGGATAAGCTGCATTCATGTAAACTCACATTTTATTCAACCCGTTAACACAGAGCCAGGGCTTAATCTGTACGGACATGTAGTGATGCGTGCGGGTTGTGAGATTAGAGTGAATTGAATTGAATTCTAATGAGGATTATTTACTGGGTGGGCTCAAGTCATGAACCTGGCAAAGAAAAACACAACAAACTATAATAACCAACTTTTTGGACATTTTGAAAATCTTTATAAATGTCTTCAGCATAATGGGGTACAATATAAAGAGTCTAAGTATTGTATACATGTATAAAAACTGCAAAAATAACCACTTATATTATTGCTGCTGACGCCTCCTACAGGTCGTTTCTATTGACTTTACAAAACTGCAGTGTGACTGATTTCTCCCACCTAAAATAAACCCAATGGTGTTTGTAGTCCTTTCTGAGACATAAAATAGTGAGGAGTTGGACATCTTCTTCCATTTAGATCTTCGATATACCGCATGATGACAGACCAAGACAATCTGATTGGACATTTCCTTTGCCAATCAGATGACACTCTTCCATCACCAAGCTAGTTCCTGAAAAATGAAATTTCGTCTTTTCCACACAAAATGGTCATAATTTTTAATTGTTCCAGAGGTATCACTGTTTAAAAACCGCTAAGTCGAGGATTTCACCAAATGTATGACTTTCCCTCAAGTATCACAAGAGGGAGCTCGAGTACCACCAGTGGTACGCGTACCAAAGATTGAGAATCGTACTAGAGAGAAGGGGGCTGCCAAGCACTTGGAGAGTGTAAAAGGCCCAAGAGGAGAAGATGGCTCCTAACTGAGTGAAATCATTAATGAGTGTCTATATGGCAACTCTAGTGGTTTTTCAACATGACATGACTGTCCCTGGTCTTGATAGAGTCAGATTATTTCATTCCTGATAAATCTGGAAACATCTCCAAAATGTTTTTTTTGTGTTGTGTTGAAACTAAGTATGTAAAGCTGCACGATCGCTTCGATATGAGTCACAGGCTGAGCAGTGTCAGACAGGAACTGCAGTTGTCTTGGTTGGACTGGAACCAGTTGAGGTGTCAGTGGATAGCCAAGTCAATTTATTCATAAAGTGATAACAGAGCCTTCACCTTGATCAAACTCATTCTCTGAGTGAAACAAAGCAAGTCCATCTCTGACTAAATGCTGGGACTCGTTCCCTTCCTCGTGTTTCCATCACTAGTGCTTGTACACCCATCCAGAGAAATCTGCATCTTACTGAAGAGATTTTTTTCTTTCTCTGTTTTTGCAGGAAATTGATTTCAACACTTATCAACACACTGACATAGCATCATCGAAGCCATAGAGCACCGAGCATGACCGGTGTAGCAGACATTTTATTTATAGGAACACAGAACGCTGCCACTACCCTCGTTTTTATAAAATCGTCATGGTTGTGTTTAATTAGCTGCACTCTCTCCTACAGTGGTTTTGTGGACATGGACATTTTTTCCCACCAACAATCAGGACAGCTTCCAATTGAAAATCACAAATGCTTGATACTAGAAGCTCTTTCTTATTTGTAACTCTTTAACAAAAACAGAGGCAGCTTTTTCATTTATAAAGAAATTTGAAAAAGCGGTTCCTTCTGCTTTCAAGCTTCATTGATCAAATGTGTTTGACTGGTTTCACTTTTCTTATTTATTTGTCTTATAGACAACAAAATTTAAGGAGATCACACTTTATTTATTTATTCCTTTATTTAACCAGGAAGGTCCCATCCAGGTTAAAAAAACGATTTTTCAATGGAGTCCTGTCTGCAACAAATTAAAAATACAATCCCAATAAAATAAAGTAACATTATGTAAAACAATTGCAGGCTGACTTTGAAATCATTCAATGGAATCAGGTCTTTCAGTTTCCAGTCTTTCTGCAACATCTTCCATGTAAACGGGGCAGAGAAGGCAGAAACCTTTTTTCCCAGTTCAGAGCAGGTAAATGGAACAGAAGGCAACAAGTGATCGTTTGAGTGCAAACCATAGGAATGAGCACTTTTCACAGAAATTAAATTCAAAGTATACAAGGTTAGTAGCCTAAGCAAGATCTTGTAAATGTAAATGTGAGACAACCTTCATTGAGAACAACCTTAATGAGTAATGGACTGAGTACTTAACCTTGTGGAATACCATAACTGTGTCCTGTGTTAGGGATTGTATATGGATAAACCAGAGCCCATGGATAATATTAACCAGGCTTTTGTGCTTTCATTCCAGTAACATACTCAAGTTGTTGCATTAGAAATGTTGTGGTCAGTGCTGTCAAGCTCTCAGATCTAATAGAACAAGCACAGACGCAAAGATCATTAGTCATTTTCAGTAGAAGGTTTCAGTGATACGATATATAAATCCTGACTAAAGCTAAACATTTCTGTGCGGAGGATTGATTAGTTGATTGTAAAACCATTTCTGAAAGCCGTTTCCTTTCTGTGTCCTGTTGTTTTGCTGCAGGATCCTACATACATTCATTTTTATATTTCTAACCTAATTAGGCCAATATGTGACCTGATGAATGAGTTAGAGGCTTTTCATGGTTTTTCATATTTCTGCAAGGTCACTGTTAAACGTGGGAATGGATCATTCCAGGGCAAGACCTCCAACAGCTGGAGCCATCAAACATCCAGTGAATATTTCATAGTCTGATCTGTAGGACATTAACCCACAACCCACTTACAGGAGACAAGGAGCAGAGGCCACAGAATACTAATCAGGATGCTGCAGAAAAGGTCAGTTCATCATGAGAACATGTGTTTGACCTGCGGCCAGAGACACACAGATGAAACTCTAATCAACAAATCTCTCTCAGAACTCCTCTCTGGGCATTTCAGCTGTTCCACCAAAGGTCAGAGTGTGATTCTGGTCAAGTGGCCAAAGCTCCTTCCCCATCCGTGAAAGACAAGCATTCAGACAAGCAGGAGAATATGATTACACCCAGAGTCCCTGTGCTGCCTATTGTTCCAGAAAGCAGTGAATCTGGCCTTCGGTTGTGGCATTATGAGAGTCGAGCGGAACGGAAAAGGGAGGAAAATTCACTGGGCCACGAGAAGGTTTAATCCGATTAATTTTCATTGAGGAGGGAGATTAATTACTTTTGGCAGTCCACAAACAATCTTCAGTCTGCTTGATTTCAAGCCCAGTGAATGTGGATCATTTCGCCTCTGAAGTGTGTACAGGCATCTCGCCGGACTGCTTCATGAACTACACTCATGGATGCACATTCACATACATGCACACAAGACACCAAATACTTTTACTGTGGAGCTATAAATCCCTCATGTGTTTACCTATTGTGTGAAACAAGCGCAGAAGAGCTGATGACAGAAAAGCTAAAAGCCGGTGGTGTTTTCAGAGCTGCTCCTGATCATCACCAAATATTACAAACACTGTTCACATTCTGAAATCCCTTTAAAAATGATCTCTAACATTTCCGGTTAAAGTGCTGCTGGCTATAATAAAACTGTTCCAAGAACAGTATCCTTACACGACTCTTTATCTTCAGTCCAGCTGAGATAATGGGAGTGGAGCGAAGAGATGCAGACGAGAAAAGAAAATACTGAATTCAGCTTTTTAAAATAAACAAAAAGAATTTAATGAAATGAAAATAAATCAACATTATTTAGGATGTAGCCTTCTGTTTTTTTTTAATTTAACTGAATATTTATGCACAAAGCAGCAACTAAAGTTGAGATGATTAAATGTAATATGTGGGAACATTCAGCATCCGTAAATCATAAATCACTCACACACCACACACAAGATAGCCGTTTGTTTGCATCCACCACTTTCTAGGTGGACCCCCGTTCCCATAATCCATTGCATAAAATTATGCCGAAGTCGGTTTCGCTCTTCCGGCTCCATTAGCAATAATAATAAACTAGTATTGTTTTAAAAGGTAATACTGCTTCAGAAAAAAAACTTAAAAATAACATTTTCATTACTCATACAATGGCCAAATCTCAAAGATGGATACACGGGTCGCATTTTAATCAAAAGACGACATAACGGAGAGATTAGTGTCCCATCTCCTCTAACAGAACGGCTAGATGACAGTTCAGGGCTCCGGTTGTTTAGCTCCGTTCACCACGATCAGGATTCAGGATGTTAAAAATGTGGGTTTCTTTTGGGTCTATTGTTGCTTCCATGTCCCGACTTCCTTTTCTGTTTCACTGAAGTCTTTCTAAACTTCATCAAATTTGTTTATTACCCTGTCGATGTGACAGCTAGCTCCAGGGATCCAATGCAAACAGCAGCCTGCTTGTGGAGTATTTGTGGTTTTATTGTCATTACTTCCATTTTATTAAGCTGCTGGTCCGTGTTCATTTACTTCCCTTTATTTACCTGCGCCATACTTCTCTCCACACGGTTCTCATGTTGTCCTCTCCAACAGCCGCTTTCTTAAAGTCACAAAACAACACATTAGATTTTTAAGTCCGCCCTATGGTCATGAAAATACGGTATGAAATAAAAGATACCTCATGAACTAACCTGCACTAATCAGATACTTACAGGCTCTTTGTGCTGCTGGTGGAAGCAGGTGTCTGATCAGTTGCATCATGTTAACTAGTCAGACTTCACCTCTAATTTGCTGCTGATCGCTGGATCTGGATGCATTTCTGTCGCTTTATGATCAACAAAATAATAAGAGCAGAAGAAAATCCTCTTGGTGGGTGTTTTAACTTCAGCGCTGCGACTAATTGTTGTGAAATCAGCTCATCTCTCTGCATCATCTTGTGAGTGACTTTATGGTGGTAACATGCTCCATTCATAACATCTGGACGTTTCCTCGAATTTTGTATGTATCCAACAACAGCACAGGTCGTCCCAGAAGACATTTGTGTTAATATATCGAATTAAATCGCCCTTCTAAAATATGCGGTTTTCCACGCATTTAGCGAGGACTGGAAGTGAAAAACCGGCTTCCGGGGAGAAAAGGTGTCATGGCGACCTCCAGTTTTTCGCTCGGAAAGCGGTGGATACACTGCTGTCAGTTCAAGACATTGCAGGTTTAGCTGCACACAAACATATAACTGTTATACAAAATATGTATTTACTTGAATCCTAGTTAATTTGGGGACATGTGATTGGGACTGGACGGCTTTTTGTTGGGGTGCTCGCAGGGAACAACTGGTCCAAAGAAAAGTATTCAGAAAGGTTCTCAAAAATGGAGGAATTTAAATCAGCTTCAAATGAACCTCTGACACAAATATCTGGGACATTTTGAGCTCATAAAGTAGACTTTTCCACCCATTAATCCCTTTCAGCCCGAAGCCTAGTTCCCTGGTCTTAAAAATCGGCATTGTAACGTTTATGTGGTCCGTTAAGTCTGGTCCAACATTTTCTATACAACTTTATGTTTTGAAACATTTCTTTGTTCCCACTCATCTGTAAACTCATCAGCAGTGACTCAGCAGTTACCGAATGGCTCTGTCTCTAATGAACAGGCCAATTGTCATAGCAACACTAACGAGTTGCATACATAAGGTTGGAACCACGCACACCTCCCCTGATACACTAATATATAATGATTCAGAGGAACAAGATGCATTTAATGAACAATCCACAGTTTATATTGGTTTTTAATGAATGTGTAACGTAAGTGTTGTCAGTGTCCGGGTCTGCACACTTCACAGTGACTCGTCTATGGAGTTTCTTAGTTAACACTCTGAAGTCACCAAAATGAGACGGCCTACCTAGTAACACTAAGGAGAAAAAAACCTGCCAAACTTCAATGTTGCGGGTTGAAATACTTTAGTCATTATCTGAAAAAAATCTTTTTATAGCCTTTCTGAAATATTTATCAATTAAATGAAATATAAACACATTTCAGCTAGCAACAGCTAAAAGCATGGCTACGTGACATTAGATGGTATGGAGCCCACACAAGCTACTTGGCT
>JBAMHX010000007.1:28779706-28790188 GCA_037177515.1 Pseudomugil tenellus | reverse complement strand
TATTTGGCAAAATACTGCGTTAGATAATTATGTTAGAAATTATAATTAGCTGTCTACATCATTACATTATTAGGTGTTAGTATGAACGTGTTGTTATCTTGTAGAAAATGAACGGTGCAAATCCGTGAATATTTTACGATTTATTGCTGCAATCCACCTCCGTCTTTTTTCAGGTATGCAATAAAAAGTGACGCCAGGCTTATACCCTTGCCTGTTTGTGCACCCCACCGCCCAACAAGATGTTACCATTTTTGCAAAAAGAGATAAGGTTTAAATGTCAGGATTATATACTACCATCACCCTGTCATGGTGATGAGGGCGCGTCTCTGTAAAGTGTTACGATGCGTGCAAAGGGTCAATAGTCTCTGTAGCGCTGTCAGGGTTTGTGGGTTTTGGTCTGATTTGTTGATTTACTCTTTTATTTCGGTAGGGTTCCTGTTTCTCCCCCTGTTTCTGTTCAACTTTATGTTCTGTCCATTAGTGCACCTGTGTTCAGTTAGTCATTATTTTCACCTGTACCTCGTTTCGTTCTGTGTATTTTGTTATGACTGGTTTGTATGTTTAGTGCTGGTTGCGTTTGAGTTTGTGTTCAGTCTGCGTTTCATCTGTTGTGAGCATTAGCTGTAGTGAGGGTGAGTCCTGTTTTTGGTTCTGGTCTTCATAAATAAATACGTTTTATCTGCAGCCCTGCTGCCTTCCTCGCCTGAATTTGGGTCCACACCTTCCTCGCCTCTACAACATCATAACAAGCACTGAGGTTCTCTGGCAGGCTATTTCACAGATGGGGGCCATAGTGACAAAACAAGGCCTTACTGTAAGTTTTGGTTTTCACTGAGAACAACTAAATTGCCAGTACCAGAGGACATCAGGGTTCTCTTGCTTATTTAAAAGATGTAAAGGCCCAAGACTGTTAAAAACAACTAACAGAACCTTAAAGTCAATCGTGAAATGCACGAGGAGTCAATGCAGCAATTTTTAAACTGGTGTAATGTGTTCCCGCCCCCTGGTACTCGTCAGAACTCATGCTGCTGAGTTCTGAAGTAATTGTAAGCTTTAAATAGACTTTTGGGAAGACCACAGAGCAGAGCATTGCTGTAATCTAATTTGCTTAAAATAAAAGCATGCATTGCCGTACTAGCAAGAGAGAGAAATGGGCGGACTTTGGTAATGTTTTTAAGATGATAAAATCCTGTTTTGCTACATTTTTAATATGTGTACTAAAATAAAAGAGAAGTAAAAAGAACACCCAGATTTTTCACACACTGAGAAAGATTTTAACTCTGCAGTTTGCGTGAAATTATCTCTTCAGGAGAACTGAAACTTCAGTCTTGTCCTCAGTGAGCTTTAGGAAGTTCTCTGCCATTCATGACTTTATGTCTAAAATACTATTTAAAAGGAGATTTACTGGCCTTGGGTCATCAGTAGACACGGCGATGTAAAGCTGTGTATCATCAGCATAGCTGTGAAAATCTATGCCGTGTCTCCTGATGATGTCCCCAAGGGGTAGCATATATAAATTAAAACGTGTTGGGGCTAAAACTGATCCTTGGGGAACCCCAAATTTGATTCTATGGATCCCTGAGTAGCATCCATCCATACTTGCCAAAAACAGTCAATTTGTGAGATAACAATAAAACTATTTTAAAACAGTATCGGAGAGGCCCACCAGACTTTACTCGGTCAAAGGTGACAACAAGATCCAGGAGAACTGTCATGGAAAGTTACTGTGAGTGTAAATTACATCTAGGATCATTAGACTTCCTAGATAAGAATCTTTAAAAAAATGTAGGCTGTATGTAATGAGGCTGTAGTTAAATGATTAGTTTGTACCATTGGATGGAGCTGACCACCCATTGTTATGCAATGTCTTTTCAGTTATAGCAAAACACACTTTTACACTATCCGTCAGCACTAACATTGCTGTTGCTATGCTAACCTAGCATAGCGTTAACTGACAGCTCAAAAAATCTCCCGTTGAGATACAGACCAAACGTTTATCACTCTGTTAATTGCGGCTTGAGGCGTATTTTAGGATGAGTTACGTGAATGCAGAGGGGTGGAGGTTAGCTGATTTGGTGTCGCACTTTGTTCCAGTGATACTTGTTTTAAACGACTTTCAAAATAAATTTGACTTTAGTTTATTCAGAGTAGGACCATAAAGTGAAAATGATTAACATTAGTCCTTCAATAACCAAAATTGTCAGTCCGTCAGTTTACTAGAACATGATGAGAAACTATCAGAGCTGCATAACTGTTTTCCAGTAACTTCACTTATATGCAGAATGCACCTGTAGTCTCAGTCTAATAATAAAAATTATTACTACAGCTTTGTCCAGATGTTTGATAATTTCTTAAATGCTTTTTGTTCTTAAATTTCTCCCCAATGTGAAACAAGCACTAATGGTAAAATACTTTGCAATTCATATCTTTATTTCATGTGAATGATAAGTTTATTCCTTTTTATTTTTAATTTAATCTGCATCGGTCTAAAACAAATCCTTATGTCACGCCCTAATATCTAGTGCCACACTTTTCAACACTTTTGTGTGTTTCAATATTTTTTGGGAGAAGGAAGCGGAAATCAAAGTTTTTCTTTGATCAAATTCATAAAATTTGCACAACTAGAACAGAAGTTAAATAATTTATTTTTATGCATTCCTTCCATTTTTTAATTTGGTTAACTAATGTTAACTAGTCAACATTCACTTTAAATACCTGAACATTTTCTAAATTATTGTAGACAACAAACACAAGAGCAAATAAAAAGTATTAACTGAGAAGCTTTATGATATTTGGAGGTAAAACAAACAGACGTAGAGTTTGTTTAAACCTTAACAGGCAACATTTGTAGGTAATGGATTATAGATCTTTCCACAGATCAGTGCACTTTCAGCTTTTATTCCAACATCAGACTGCTCATGCTGACTGTTAGAGGTCACACCCAAACCCCCTGCATCACTTGGAGTTTAATCAAAAATCTCAAATTACTTTCATGTGACTGTGGTGACTTATGTTGCAGCACAGATGGATCAAAGATGAAAGAACTGAAATTTAAAATACTTCCAGACGACCAGCTTCTGGGAAAACATTTCACTTTATGCATCTGGAGGTCAAATGTCTCAAGCTTTTATTCGCAGTGACCAGTAATGACAAATACTAAACAACCATAGATTTTTAGTGAGGTAGTGTTCCTATCTCCCCTACCTGCTGTAAAATGGAGTTTTAATTCAAAAGTATGCTGAACCAAGCAGGTATTTCAGAAGTAAAACTCATTGACCACTTTTTTTCCCCAGTTCTGACATGTTTCAGATGCGGGTTGGGAGAGATTGAGGTTATACAGAATGATGGACAAAGGTATAGAGTGTGACACAGGGTTATGTTCGGTGGTGTTTTGTATGTATGCAGGTATACAGAGTAAAATCCACTTATTTTTCAGTCAGCATTGAGTATATTCAATGTTGTATTCAGTTGTATATGGTAAAGGAGAATTGTGATAAATAAAAATCATGTTTTTCTTGAACAATGCCGACTTCTTCCTGTGCCACTGCTTTAAGGTGTCTTCCAGAAACTGTAGAACTTGGAGCTGAGCTTGACTCCATCCTCAACAATTAGCAATTTAGAGACTTGAAATATATCATTTCTGTATACATTAAACAATTTGGTGCCAAATACCGATCCCTGGGGGACACCACAGGTAAAACATCAAAGACACATGATCTCCCATTTTGACAAATTGTTTGCTATCAGACAAATAAATTGCAATTTAACTCAGAGCTACACCTCTAACTCCTTACAACTGTTTTAAACTTTTAGTGGCATCCAGCTTGTGGTTCAGCTCATCGAAAGCAAGAGTTCAGTGTTCAGAACGGTTACATGTGTCTGCTGTCTGCATCAGTCCACAGCAGCTCCAAGTTGGGACTCACCAGATATCGGCTAAATTCCAAACAGTGGGAAACCGGTGGTCATAAGCCGATTAGATGATCATCCAGATACAGCACCGTAAGACACTGTGCTCTTCAGTGTCGACCACAGATCCATCCTGTACCCAGCCGGGTGTCTCCTTCGGACATGCGGGGTCCCCATTCGCCGCTCTCCGGGGAAAAAAGTTTTGGTCAGTTTCGTTGTTGGACCAGCTGATCAGATCCAACATGATTTTATCAGGAAGAAGTGCAGAGAGACGCTCTTACTAGAGAAATACACATAGACAGACAGTGCAGGGAAGCGTCTACCTCGCTCAGAAGCCGTAACATTAGAAGACAGCTTCCTTTTCTGGTCCGTGAATCTTTTTAAACTTTATTTAGCTTGTCGATGGGACAGCCAGCTATAGCCAGTCCAGTCCATCTCTCCCTGCTGTTTTATTTACTTTAAATCTCTGGATCTCTGCCAAGAAGTCTGTGCATCTTGGCAGAGATCAAAAGTAAACACGAGTCTGCTGCTCCGACTAATTTCTTACACGTTTTTTTAGTCCGTATTGGTCCGTGTTCATTTTCTTCACTGTTTTTTTTTCACAACGCCACACTTCCTCCTTTTCTTATGCTGTCCTCTTCTACGTCTGCTTTCCCGAAGTCACATAACAACACATTAGGCACACCGCACCATTTTTGTTGTTTCAAAAGGAAAGTACTTATCCATAGTGCATCATATCTGGACAGAAGCAGCTAAGAAGCATGAAACCAAGCATGGCTTCAACACAGGGCGGCTGGGGGTCGAAGCTCTTTGGTAGTTGCAGAAAGGGGTCCTGCAGGAAAATGGGTTGGAAACCAGTGGTCTATGAATGACAGATGATGACATTTCTCATCTGACTAAACATTTTTAAGTGAATGATGTCTGTCTGCCACAGCAGAAGTGCTTCATCTATTTACTTCAATACTGCAACTTAATCTCGTCTGCATAATGAAGCTTGACATAATATTCTGCTTTATTCTGTTTGGTAAATATGATTTTATCTATCAACATTTCACGTGGTAGCAAATTAATCTACCAAGCTGATGATTTTTATTAATTGCACACAAATGTGTGTTTATACTGAGGAATACCATAGCCCAAACAAGCATGCTCATAAGGAAGAGACAAAGTTTCCATTTTCATAATGTCACAAGTGGCCACATTTCAAACATGTTATTAGTCAGGTATTTTGTATTAGGAAAGGTCTTATTTCTGCACCAATATTGCATCAAACTAGACTTTTTAACTAAGGACAGATTACTGCAACCATAAAATGTCATTTGGTGTCTGAAAGAAACTTTACCGGGAGCCACGGTGCAACAGAAGAGCTTTAGAGAAGGGTGACCTTGAGTCAGAGGGTTAAAATGCTGTGCTGCTTTCATTTGTTTAAAAGGACCAGAGAGCTTGTCTTCTGTGCACTTATTTGATTGGAGTGTGAATGGAAAGTTTTCTGCTGCACATTGTTGCTTTGCCTGCATATGAATGTGACGTGTTAGTCCTGTGGAGAAACTGCTCATTATGCCCCCAATTCGTGTTGACAATCTGTGCTGAAGAACGGTTCAGCTTTTTTCATTTATTCCCTTTCAGCCTCTGCTGCTCACTCCCAAACCAACTGTGACCTTTCTTTAAAGGACAGTGGAGCATGTAGTAGACTTTATGTGGCCTCCTTTCCAGTTGACCTTTGAGAAAAGTAGTGAATATGTTACTTTGGGGTTGTGTGGCACACACCTTCATTACTACAGTAAAATCATAAGGCAAGCTAGTCAACATCGGCCTCAGCAGAGTATACTGTCTAGGTGGCAATTGTGAAAGAAACAAAAGCGCATTGGGCTGTCAGAGACGCAAATAAAACCCACATGGTTTCACAAAATAAAATTTTAATTTCTTTTTTTTTTTTTTGGCTAAACTCCAAAGTCATTCATCTTCCTTTGAGAGCGGGTAATAAATAGTGAGTACTTAAAAGTGCATGTTCTACCCTAAAATGGCAGTTTTATGTTAAACACCAATGACTAATAAACACCATTATGAGCCCTTGCTTTGGAGTTGGTAAAATAAAGTCCATTATCAACTGCAGTGGAGAGATAATAATTCTCCACCTGATGAAAATGGGTTTTTTGGACTTGAATTAAATCCATCTATCCTTCCATCTATTCTCCAGCTGCTTTGCCAAACTCGGGCCTCAGTTTAAGCTCAGATACTAAGACTTTCCTTTTCCTGGCCACTACTTCCAGCCCCTCCGAAGAAATCCTACAACGTCCCCAAGTTAGCTGAGAGACAGTGGTCTCCAGCATGTCCTGAGACTCCTGGGTTTTGCTTGATCCCCTCATCAGGAATATGTCCAGAAGGCATCCTAACCAGATGGTCAAGCCACCTCTGATGTGAAGTCAATGTCAGCTTTATTTATATAGCACATTTAAGAAGGAAGCAAATCGCTTAACAAAGAAATATATACATAAGATATATACATGGCCAGAGTAAACAAATGGGTCTCGCACAGACAAAGGCACTGAGTTCTACAATGTAGGAGCCACAACCCCAAATGCCCGATCTCCTCTGGTTTTTTTGCGAGATCAAGCAACGTGCAGAAGCATCTGGTCAGCTAACCTAAGGGCTCTGGGGGGCCGTTGTACCTTAATAAAGTCAGATAAATGTGGTGTCAATCCATGCAAAGCCTTAAAAGCAAATAAAAGAAGCTGGAAGTCCATTCTAAATCTAACCGGCAACTAATGAGGTGCGGACAGCAACAGCGTTATGTGTTCCCGCTTCTTTGTCCCGGTTAAGATACTGGCTGCTGCATTCTGAGCAAGCTGCAGATGGCTGACTTTGGACCATCCATTCCATCCATTATCTACCGCTTATTCCCGAACGGGACCACGAAGGGGCTGAGCCAATCCCAGCTCACATTGGGTGAGAGGCAGGGTACACCCTGGACAGGTCGCCAGTCCATCACAGGGCCACACACATAGACAAACAACCACACACACTCATTCCTAAAGGCAATTTAGAGTCATCAATCAGCTTATCCCCAAGGTGCATGTTTTTGGACTGTGGGAGGAAGCCGGAGAACCCGGAGAGAACCCACACTAACACGGGGAGAACATGCAAACCCCACACAGATAGGCCACCGTCCAAGCCGGGGATCAAACCAGCAACCTGCTTGCTGTGAGTCTAAAGCGCTAACCACCGTGCTGATCTTATTATATAAGGAACTGCAATAATCCAGACACGATGAGATAAAAGCAAGGATGACTTTCTCCAGATCGGTCTTTAACAGGTAGGGTTTAATTTTGGCGAGTAGCCGAAGCTGAAAAAAACTGGCCTTTACCATACTTATTCCAACTGTTCATATTCATGATCAGGTTCTTTTGGTTGCTTCTAGCAACTGGTATGTAGGCCAACTGATTTAGAGGGTTCACTTTTGGCTTAGCTTGTTGTTCATCGCAGTACATACTGCAGACAGTGCACCAACACTTTTTTGTGGCTTCACAGTGAAGTTGTGGGTAGCGCTGTGGCTTCACAGGAGAAATGTTTCTGATTTGAGCCTCGGCTGCGGGAGATTGGAACTTTCTGTGTCTGTTCTCCTTTTTTATGTGTGGATTTTCTACAGATACTCTAGCATCATCCCAATGTCCAAAGACATGCATATTAGGTTAATTTGACACTCTAAGGCTGTGAGAATGAATGGCTGTTTATCTTTGTGTTATCCCTGTGATGAACTAGCAACCTGTCCAGGATGAACCTGCCTCTGGACTGCTAATTGCTCGGATAGGCTCCAGTTTCTCCATGAGCCTAAATTGGATAAGGCTGTGTAGAAAGTGACTGGGTGATACTTGTTAAAAAACTTGAAGTTTTCAGCAGATGTTGGAGTTGGATGGCGGCAGGATGTATCTCTTGGAAATCCTCTATTTCAAGTCATAATGTATAACATTGTATAACATTACAAAAGAAGGTCAAACAAAGTGCGACAAAAATCTCGAGATGGGCACGTTTTAATAGGATATCAATACTCTGTTATGTTCAGTATCATTAGATTCATATGATGTCATGTATTACTTTTTCTTTTAAACTTGTTTTGTCCAGGTACAATGATGGTCTGTCTGTTGATTTGTGCTGAGCAAATTTACTTTGTCAAGACAAGCTTTATGTATATATGTATATACAAATATGTCTTGGGTGACAGACTGCATGATTTATTGAAAGAATAGACCTGATCCAGCTGGAACAGAGTTGGCAAAACTAACAGCAGCTGTGGAATTCCACTGTGTCCTCTTGAGCCTTAGCTGAATTGGTAATGGTATCCCTGTTAGATCAGCCTGAAGACTTGACCCAAGATAAAGACTAGTAATGATCTTTGGCCAGTGAGTGAACCATGGTGTGACCACTTCCATCTGGTCTTTTTCTACACACCAGCAAATGCACTGCATACAGTTATCACTCCACTTCGGGATGTTTTCTGGAAGTGCCGCTGGGAGAATCTGAAACTCAGTGTCTGAAATGTGTTGAGAAGCTCCTTGGGGGCGGCAAATGCTGTCCCGTGTTCTGGCATTTAAATGTCACTTCTTTTTTCTGGGAAGAGGAAGAGGGCCTTTCTGGCCCTGTCTGCAGGACTGCAACAGATGGCCAACTGGACAGCCACGATGCAGCCTTCTGGTGCCATCCTCATGCTACATATGCTTCACCCCGCGGCTATGACTTCCTGGAGATTGGAGATTCTCACAGCCCCTCACATCCGTCACTATGACTACACTCCTAAACACAGGGAGCAGACACACAGCAGCATAAAAACCCTTTTGTAGCCATAAATCATAATGTTAGGCATTCCAAAGCCTTTGTCAGCTATTGTTTTATCAATCCAATACATTCTGGCATGACTGGATGTTGGGTAATGGCCATCACGTCTCTTGACATTCCCTAACATTCACATAAAGCCAAAATGTTGGAACATGAAGATAAGATGCATTTGGGTCAGCGATGACAAAAGTAAGCTCTTGAGCAGATGAATTTCACTCTGTTTGTGTCAAGATAATTGTAGGCATTTCTGAACACAATCATCAGGTCATGCTTGCTAAAAGAATTGGGCTTCTCTGGCAGACCTATAAGCCTATTCCTACCAGCAGAATGCTTGAGAGCTAACACTATTTACTACATTGCCTTCAAACTGGGTGTGTTGTGTGTTGGATGAGGTACAGAAGGAGGTGGACAAAAATGGGAGAATACACACATAAAATCTGCATTGAAGAAATGAAATCATAATTACAGAAGAATTATGGAGGCCAGTAAGCAGTTTAGAAAGAAGCCACAATGGAATTTGAGCTTTTTTCTGGTTTCTTTCTCAATGTTTACATTCAAAAGAAACGATTTGCATTTGTATCTAAATATTTTACAAGAATAATCAGGAAATGTATTTCCTGCAACAAACTGGCCCCTTCAATGTCTCAGCAGGTATATACCAATTTGTTTCTTCTGCTCCATTCACAGCTGCGTTATTATTCATGCGTCTTATCACTGCTCCTGGTTAGATTCACAGCAGCAGCACAACAGCTGATGATTACTGCTATTATGCATCAAGCTGTAAGTCCTTTATTTTTGAATAAATGATGTATTACATGGTTTGTTAGGATTAAAAGATTTTTACAAATAAATTGGTAGCCCCTTTTACAAGGACAAACTTATAAGCGTAATTGTAGGTTATCTTTATGTCTGAAACTTTACTCAGTGCCTTGCAGAGGTTAAGAAGAAATCCCTGAGCCTGAAGTGCATAAGCTAACAAGAAAGTCAGAACAATCTTTAAATATTCTCCTTTTCAAGCTGAATTAGCAAGAACAGCAATCATGTATGATCATCAACAGGCTGCTACAGTCATTGATTGTGTATATTATATATTTTAAAAATGATAAAAATTGAATAAAAATAGAATATAGATAAAAAGATTGATTAAATGATTAAAAAAAAGTTGGTTCCAAAACCAAGTGTTCACATATTCACGTCTGGAGGAAAATTATCTTTTTACGATGCAAGAAAAAGTCCTAAAATAAGGCCATGGAGCATCAATCAACATCTACTTATATCAGGGGGTTTATGCACTTTGAAGAAGCCACTGATCTGGTAAATAACCTTGTCCCAGTAACAGACTAGCTAACAGGATAAATAACCCTTTCCCAGTAACAAACTAGCTAACAGGATAAATAACCTTGTCCCAGTAACGGACTAGCTAACAGGATAAATAACCTTATCCCAGTAACAGACTAGCTAACAGGATAAATAACCCTTTCCCAGTAACAGACTAGCTAACAGGATAAATAACCCTTTCCCAGTAACAGACTAGCTAACAGGATAAATAACCCTATCCCAGTAACGGACTAGCTAACAGGATAAATAACCCTGTCCCAGTAACGGACTAGCTAACAGGATAAATAACCCTGTCCCAGTAACAGACTAGCTAACAGGATAAATAACCCTTTCCCAGTAACAGACTAGCTAACAGGATAAATAACCCTATCCCAGTAACGGACTAGCTAACAGGATAAATAACCCTGT
>JBAMHX010000007.1:28739660-28750782 GCA_037177515.1 Pseudomugil tenellus | reverse complement strand
GCTTAGGCTGCTGCCCCCGCGACCCGACCCCGGATAAGCGGAAGAGGACGAGTACGAGTACGAGTACGAGTACGAGTATTCACTTCTGTCTAATTGTGTTGACTTGTATTTATTTCCCTCTGGTTCCTGAGTTTGTTGTGGGATCCTTAGTTCATTTGTGGTGAGTGTCAGTGGTGTAGTCTACAGTTGTGATTGAAGTTTAGTTGCAAAATAAATCTATTCAGTTGGATTCTGTCTGCCTCCTGCTTTTGGGTCCTTCCTACCACCTCACCATAGGGATGGTGAAACTGAAGCCTCATGAAACATTGAGCAAGTTTGACACAAATGCCTGGAATTTAACCACTGTGTTAAAAATATGTAACACATCAAAATGACTCCATCTGCTGACTGTGGGTGTCTGATTCATCAGAGGGATTTCATCAGTGCACATCTGTAATTTCTGTCTTCTGAGTGTTCAATAAAATTATATATTTTCTGATTCTGAAAATCTGATTATTTCTCAATATAATTGACAAAAGGACTGTTGGGTAACATGGTTTAGGGAACCAAATTATGGTGTAAATTATTATTTACTAAAACCGAAACAACTCAGTGTACTGTGTCTAGCGTTACCAAGGCCGGAGGGGCGGTGGGTGCTTGTGTGTTCACATCTTGTGGATGTTGAGTTCCCAGAGATAGTATAATCACCATCTGGGACTTATTTTTAATATCCTTCTTTATTGATTATTTTTATTCAACAGAACTTATGTTATTGTTTTTAATAACTTTTAAGCTTGCCTGTTTTGGACAGTCTTACATGATAACTCATAAACACGTTACCTGAGTTCCAAAAGCATTTCATACCAACATTTGTCTTCTTTTATTTTAACTTATCTTGTCCAGCATTAAAGCAGGCAGAATGATGGTCTGGCTGCTGTGTTGTGTTGAGCAAATTTACTTTGTCAAGAGGAGTTTTATTGAATCTGCCAAGGATGTTATGTTATCGCTGGTGTCTGTCTGTCTGTCTCTGTACAGCATATCTTAAAAAGTTATGGAGGGATTTTCATGAAATTTTCAGGATATATCCAGAATGGGAAGATGGATTGATTCAATTTTGGAGGTGTTCCGGATCACACTTTGGATCCAGGAATGTTTTGAAGGACATTGCGAGAAAGCCACTCGTGATGGCATCTGACAGGACTACAAGCTGTTTCTGTCTGCTGTTTTTTGCTCTGACAAAGATCATGTGTGACTGACTAAAATTTTGGGATGCAAGTCCCAATATGAGGGGAGAACTGTGAGCTTGGCGGTTTGCACTCTTCAAGGGCTTTTCTAGTTTATAAATGTATATACGAAGATCCTCTTGATAGTCTGAATTCTTTTTTATTTTAGATACATGTTAATTCAACAGAATTTACATGTATTGCTGGACCTGACTGGAGAGGACAGAAAAAGGACAACAGAAAAGGGAGAACAAACCAAACACAAAGAAATGACAGAAACATCATATAGAAAAATACCCTAACCCTAACCACACACACTGGACTGTCCACTACACCTGTACATAAACAAAGGATATCTCGTGCCCCCCGCAGGAAGGCAAAACCACTAAATTCCAGGAGCACCAGAGATGAATAAGCAAAATATGTAAATAAATAAATGCTAAGGGGGCCAGTCCACTCACCGGCACATCAGATGCCCACCCCGGGAACCAAACCTCCACCCGTCCACACACATAGACACACCTGTCCATACACAAGCTACCGCTCCCTCTCCCAATACACACACGTATACATATACTCACCTGTTTACACCCACTCCATCCCTGCCCCCCCTGCTCACCACTCCCTCACATGTTCCTTAGTACACATACCCATACGACCATTTTTAAACTAAAACTAAAAAGGAAACGGAAGACTTGTACAACAAATTTGCACACTGTCCTTCTCTCCCTAAGCTGCAAGTGTACCCAGCCCCCTCCCCCAATGCGTAACCAAACGTTGCCTATGCCTATGTCATTTTCTATTCTTTTTTTTGTTTCTGATCGTCTGTCACTCAAACCCAATCTTCCGCCCAACAGCCCTGACTGCGTAGCTTTGCACTAACGGAGAGTTCAATACAGCAAAGGCAAAATGGCGAGTTTAGCAAGCCGCAACAATCGTCATGGCTGAGAGTGGGTGGCAGTGATGGATGGATGCTTTTTGGAGCAAGCCAAAGCTTTGGGACAATATTTTTTTATTTGTGATGGTACTTCACTGCAGACTGCTGGATGCATTTGGGACATGACAAGGGATTTGCTAGCAGGAGGATCTGTTTTTTACATTGAGGACCACATTTCTAATCCTGTAACACAAACTGTAAACCAAATTAACCGAAAAATACTTTGCAGTAACATCCCCCTTCTTAACACACTTGTACCTGTAGATAGACTGTGAGTGTGTGTGTCTGTGTGTGTGTGTGTGGGGGGGGGGGGGTGCTAACATAATGAGCGGGCTATTAACTTTAGTGACATGAAACAATTGATGTGCATGGAGAACTGCTTTTAGCCAAACAACCGGACTAATACCATCCAGGTTGTTTGCTACTCTATGAAACAATAGATATAAAAAGGGGTTGCTGGAAACGCAGGGACCGGGCTATCAAAACACCAAGTAGCCACATTAATTGTGGGGTTGCTAAAAAAATGTAGCGATTTTAACTGTAAAGCACCAAAGACACGTCCTGCTGCATTTATGAGCTGTGTACTTTGGTTTTATGGGTCTGATTCGGGTTACAACATGTACGGCTGCATGTTTTGTGTTTACATTATTGACTGAGTAACTTTGTTTACTAGTCCTGCCGCTGCTTCTCTGACTAAACAGCTGGTGTGCATGCTCCTGTAACATTGTCCAATCAAAAGCACGAGGTTCAATATGATGTAAATAAATGAGTTTGGGAAAAATGAGATATTATTTCATGCCCTTGTGGACTCATAAAACAAAACAATTTAGCCTGAAATGTGCATAATAGAGCCATTTTATGTTTAAAAGTAGCAATAGGAAGCTAGAATAACTTTTAGAAAACACAGTGAGCTGAATGATTACTTTTACGAAAAGTCCCCCAACTTTAAAATCAAAACTTCATCCTTGATCACACTGATGACCGCAGCAGAAGCAGAGATGCTTTTCTACCCTGAAAAGGATAAAACTTTTCAGAGGAACACAATGTGCCAGGAGAGACTAAACGGATTGGCTATGCATTCTATGAAAAAGGGACTCATCACAAACACGATTAACTTTAATCAAAAAGTAATCGAGAAATTTGCGGCACAAAAAGAGAATAGCCAAACTTATGTTAAAGTAGTAGTTTATTACTGAACTCAGGATTTATTATTCACTGTTTAATCAGTAGTTTATTTTATTTTATTTTTTTTTTTAAAAGAAACTGATTTTGTGACCCCCCCCAAAATATTTTTTTCACCAGACACCATTGACCCCGGCCCTCAACCACATACTACCCCCCTCACCTATATAAACATACATAATTGTCCCCAAAACACTCACAAACACCCCGCCCAACCACCTACAAACCCAACCACGCACCCTCCCTCTTCTGGAGGGAAGATCCTCCACACACACATCACACACTCTCAACAGACACCCAGCCCTCTCAGATACACACCGAACCTCACACATAATACAGCACACACACACACACATACACACACATCACCATCACCACAGTAAAAACACATGCATATTCACCCCTCTAACCCCCCACCCCCTTGGTCCCAGGGCCAAAACCAAGCACCAGGGCACAGACCAGCCCACCGCCCAGGCGGCAGGCAACCCAGTCTCCCGCTGATTTGCCTCAGCAAGGGTCAGAGCAAAAAAAAAGCCCCTGACTGACTCGCATGATATTAATATTCAAACATTTGCTGCTAAGCATCCTGCCTCCTGCTGGGCTTTTTCCCTCCTGGGGGTGGAAAGCCAATGGTCTCCACAGTTTCCTCTGGGAGTTTCAGCTGAGTCTGGAAGACATTCTTCACCATGGTCTCATGGTCCTCCTCTGCCTGCTCTTTGCACATTTTATTAGAATATTTACTAAAACAATGTCTATTTTTAACACTGATTGGTTTATTAAGCAGTGTTAACCAATTCGGAAATGTTAAGTCACTTTTTTAAATAAAGTTGTGAAATTCAGCCTTTTTTTCATGGTCCTTATTTTGAATTGGTTAAAAAAATCAATAATTATTGATATTGACTGATGTGACGCCCTTACATCATGAAACATTTATCAGACTTTAAAAAGTTGCATGTTGCTGAACTTCCTAAAATGCAGACGCACGTGTTGCTCAGATATAAATATATTGTTCCAGTTTGTTAAACAGTGTCTTTCCCACAAAGAGTTAGTTATGGAGTTCCTCAGGGTTATGTACTTGAACCATTTCTTTTAACATTATTAAACTGCATGATGTAAACTTTAGTTATTTTACAGATGATACTCTAATAAACGTTATAGATGCTGTTGAAACTAATCAGTTTGTCAGATTACAAAGACATTTTACAGACAAAAAGGCCGTGATGAGTTTTCCCCTTTTCTTCTTTGAAAGCCTTTCACTCTCAAACTGCAGATTTACTGCTGGTTATTCTAGTTTGAAAGCAGAATCATCAGCTATCAGACCATCTCTGTGGAACCAGATCCCAGTTTTGCTTCAGGAGGCAGACATCCTCTCTATCTTTCCGATGAGGCTTAAAACCTTCCTTTCTGATATATCTTATAATTGGTCTAACTGTCTCTTACTTATGCTGCCATAGGCTAAGGCTGCTGAGGGACAAGCACTGTCTTCTCTTTTCATCTCTCTTCTATTTTCCATGTATGAAATCAGCTTGTTTTCACTGACTGACTCACAGTGAACTGTCAACAATAGTTTTGTATGCAAAATGTTCTGAGTTTACTTTATTAATATCCATTTTTATCCATTATAAATCTGTATCAAAACACCTTTAATACTTGACTAAAACCATCATTTTAATTAAATGCATAAGGTATGCTTAGTATGCAGATGAACAATTTTGTCCATAAACCAATTGATGGGTTGCCCCCCCACCCCCCTCCACAAACACTAAAAACACCCAACAAACAAATACTAGTACACACCTCGTAATGTAGTTCACATCAAACCTGATTGACAGACACCTTTAACACAGAGCAAGTTGTGGTTCCATTGGCCAGCTTCACTGCTAATGACTGAATGAAACCAAGCTTGTAAAAGCACTCAGTCTATGCTGATTAACATTTGTCTCAGCAAGGGTCAGAGCAAAATAGCCACCGACTGACTCGCATTCAAATATGTGCTGCTAAGCCTCCTGGCTTTAATGACAGGAAAAGAAAACATCTGAGGAAGGATTTGATTTGGTTTTCTGTGTAAAATCAGCAGCATAAAGCTTAACAGACTTTGGGGAAATCCAGAGGAATTCATTTCAATGCTTTTGTTGTATTTTGTAATATTCAGCTGACTTCAGCATTTTCTTCTGACAGGCTGGAAAAACTACAAAATGGTTCTGTTGTTGTAAATTAAGCATGTCTTTATGCTGATGTAACATCATTGAAGAAGCACTCAGGTCAGTTGTAATTCAGTCTGAAATTGAATGTGACAAAGCTTATCAAGCTGGAAAAGACAGATAATTACATGTCATTACATTGTGCTGCTATATAGCTCTTCATGCCTTCATGTGTCATCATATACACCAGAAAACACAAAGAAAGCCCATTAAGCTGCAGAGGAGATTCTTCTACACATGATTAAACTGTTTTATCTCATTTGTGGAACCAGGAAAGAGGAGTTAAAGAAAACCTTGTGTCTTCTATCTAAGCTGGGTTTCAAGCTTTTTTTTATTCCTCCGTCTAGGTTGAGATGATGGAAAAAAATCCTTTCCAGATGCAACACATTATGGCCCTAATTTACATTTTCCATGGCAACACATGAAAAACTAGATATTCCCTGTAAGATTTCAGACCTCCACCAAGCAGCTCATTTCACCCATAAAGTGTTTTCCAGTAAATGTTGCAGTCCTGCACTCATTTTATATGGATGCACTATTGCAAGAGTCTGTAAACTTTACCAAAAGAGCTATTTTGCCTTCATCCCAGCTAAATGAAACAAAACAGCCACAAATTACTGTCTGATAAAAGAGAAGCCAGTAATTATTTTATTAGAAATATCTACAGTAGGAAATGAGCTACTCTCAAGAACCACATTTTAAAAATTTTATTTACGTTGTAAAATAAAACATAAAACTTTTCCAAAAAGATAATGAAATACTTTTTTTTTCTTCTCTGTGGGATGTAGACATCTTGGAAATGTTTTTTTTTTTTTTAAAAAAAAGTAAAAAAAGTATTTCTGCTCAACAAATAAAACAAGATTTGTTGGTTCTTTATGTTTTTTTTACTCAGAGTTACTATGAAAGGTCCAAAGAGCAGCTGTTTGCAGAACCTGAACATCTAGGTCCCTAGATACACTGATATTAAAACCAGTGTCTTGGGTATATATACAGTATTTGCTGGATTTTTCTATCTTGCCGTAATGAAAAGTTGTTCCTGTTCTGGATGGTAGTATCCAGAATGTTGGCAGCTAACTTTAAAGGTGTAATATTTTGCTATATTTGCCATTTGACAGTCTATCCTATCTATATTTATGATAGCATTATGCATTTTGCAACAAGCACCAAACTATACTTTTGTCTTACCAGTCATTTCTTGCTCCGAGGCCTCTACTCAGAACTGGGAACGGTTTCCTCCCACTTGCTCCCAGCTCCTCTCACTCATCTGGAGATGAGTGAGATCTACTGAGCAGCCAGAGAGGCCCCCCATTTCACTGCCTACCCCATGACGTAGTTTAGGTGGAGTTTTCAGGTAGGGGTGGGTGGAGACTCTACTGTGCTGCGTTGAATGTGTGCGGGCAGCCATTGCTCTAAGCTGCACCCTTCTTTTCAAAGGAATAAAGCTACAAAATGTATGGATGAAAAATAAAACTGCTTTGGGATTGTTTTAAGTACAATTAAAACTAATACAATGTTAAAAGCTCATTAAAGTTCATTTTGGATAACATAGGCCCTTTAATATCTTATAAAACCTGTTGGGAACTTCTCCTAGATTTTCTGACCTTTATTTGTGGAGCTATATGCATATATATTGAAAAACATATGTGGATCCAGAAGGTAATGCGGATCCCTCACAACATTTGGAATATAAGTTTCATATTCAGAAACACATCATGAAAATCCCTCCAGAAGCTTTTGTGTAAAGTTGCTGACAACATAACAATTAGATAAACAGATAAAATCTTAATGAGAGATATAATACATCTAAAACGTGGTTATTCCAGTCTGGATCAAGAACATGTTAAGTTTATACATGTGTGTAGACCCAGATGTAAAAGAACGGTTTCTGTGGCTGAATCTTTTACTTTGTAAGTGTTTGACATGATTAAGTGCATCTGCAAAGGAAATAAGGATCCTGTCTCAATTGAGATAAGTCTTGGGATTTGTGATGGTATAAGTACATGGCTGGTCACATGTAAAGGTGTGACTGGTTTAAGTTTGGAGAAAATATATTTTAGAAAAGGTAAACCATAGTGTGCTACAGCGTCACAACACTATTTAACAGATTATCTGGATGAAACTAAAGCTTTTAATCAAGTGAACAAACGTATTCAGTGAAGTATCAAACTGTGTGCTGAATGACATGACAGCTGCGGTGGAATGTTGTCTACATACTGTAGCTGTAGGGGAGCTGGATCCAACGGGCGACACAGCACATATGCTGTTTGGGTGTGCATATGTTCATATAATATTTATCAGTGTGGCATACTGGATGTGGGACGTTTTTCAAACATGTTATTCCTAAGTAAGCACTTCCTCCTGGCATCCTGACTTATTTGGTTTCCAGGGCTGCTGAAACCTTGAAGGTATGGGCCATCTTACAGTCTGCTTGTCAGATTTACAGGGAGGTAAATATCAAATGGGGCACAGCCTGAAGTCAGCTGACTCACAAACTCAGCATATGCCAAGAGAGGTGGAAGTAAACTTAGTTCATCTGACCTCTGACTGTTCTCTGTTTGCATCACAAGCAGAAAAATAAGGATTTCATAGTCTTACTGTACTTCGTTTACTGCACTGAAACCATAGACTGTCTATAAAAGATGTACATTGCCTAACAGTAGGTTTCTGAGGAGCAAAATGTAGTTGTTCGTAAAATACAAAAATGGCCAGGGCTGTGGTATGAGAGAGGATGAATTCCATCGATAAAACTCAGAGGTGCCTGTAGTTAAGAGCTAACTGAGCTAACTCAAATCTAGGCAGAGCTAACTGGCTATCAAAGGTTGGTGGATTAAAGTTAAGGCAAACTATTAAATGGCTAAAAGCGGTTTCTGTGCTACACTCTGCAGATTATGGATATGTGTTCATCAAAGGGACACGCGCGTTATTTGGCCAAATTTTAAAATTAAATAACGTCTACACCATAGACTGTACATATCTGGATGTAGCTTTGGTTACGTCACCCATAGGTTTCATAGAGCTGAATTGAAGCTCATAGGCGGGGCCTACCGTCGCCATCTTGGTGTGTCGTCATTACCGGAAAATCCAAAAATTGGTAAAAAGGTGGAGCAGAGGTGGGCTCCATCATCATGATTCCATTCTGGCTGTGGCTAACAGCTCACCAATCAAGCTAACCCGGAGCTAATGGTGGATAAACAGCTAACGGAGGTGTACATGCTAAAGCGTCAACATTTTGTTATCTAAAAAAAACGCGGTTTTACTACACTCTGCCTTCTTCCAGCTGGATATGCAACAGAAAATCATAAATTGGTGAGTTAATAATTTATTTACTTAATGCAAGTTTTCAGAAAGCATTTGAACTTGATTATAACTGGTGAACATGCTAAGTTATGATAAAATTTTGTATTCAGCATATTAATTATATGAAGAAAAACTTCTCATCAGATAAGCAACAGTCTATATAGATGATTGAAACTCTGGTCAGTTCTGCAAACTATATGCACATTTTACCAGTGACATTGATCGACATCAGGGAAGAGACATTTCCTGTTTATTTAAAGAGTTTTATTTATTTTAATAGATGTGCCAGATGCTGCCTGTGATTCCTTCACATCTATCACACAGAATAGAAAGTATCCGTATTTTCCACTGCAGACGTTATCTTTCACATTGAAATAAATGTTTTTATGTGATTTTAATTTAGCTGTTGCTTCTTTTTCGCCTCTGCCCTGCAGATGTAGAGTTGGCTTTATACACAGCTCCACTACTTCCTGAACTTAAACAGCTCATTTTTTCCTCTCTTTTATTACTAGATGAATTGATTAATCCAGATGTGTCTGGCCATTGCTGTTGTGGTTACTGAGGTCAGACACACCTGGATTAACCAGTTAATCCAGTAATGAAAGACAGGAAACAAGGAACTGTTTAATAGCACAACAAGCCATAGTTTTCCACAGTGGAGAAAAAAATAAGTGAACACACTGACGCAACTACTAGTTAAGTTCAGTCCGGTTCAGTCAAAGGAAGTGACGCCGAGGCAGAGGGCCTCAGGCCTGTCCGTGAACCAAAAGGAAGCACACAGCTAGCAAACTGCGTTAGCTTCTGGGACATGCCCATCAAAAGGACACGCCTCTAAATTCAAGGCTAAATAATGTAAAAACGGATGAGTTAGAAAAAAAATTCACCCCCCTCAAAGTTGTCATGAAGGTAAACTTGACCTATTAAATCTAAAACGGTTTTTTGTACCAGGCTGTAAACATGTTTATTTCTGCTGTGAAATCAGACTTTTTAACATGGTAATCAATGGAGATTTGCTCTGTTCTGGAGTCTATCCATGGCAGATGAAGGGTGAACTGCAAATTTTTGGCACTTCCTCACTGGCCTCATTTTGATCAGAGAAGATGGCCGCCTGGTCTACACAGATGAGTTATAAAAAAAAAACTAGAACTAGACTGGAAGTTACTGCAGCTTGTAAAAAAAAAAAACCTCTGATAAACATGCTATAACATTTGAAATCCATTCACACATGTTGGATCCTGAACCAGATTCCCCAACTGAGATGAACATGATAAAACATCACAGCACGATGTCTCCGTAAACCGGTGGCCCGTCCAAGGTGTACCCTGCTGCTCTGTACCTTTAACTGGACCTGTTGAAGTAATCTTAGGTTACTATACATTAGCCTACCTTTAAAAAAAGCGTGGTAATTATTTCAGGATGAAGAAGAACTTTCTCCTGGCAAAGTGCCTTGAAATTAGTTGGAAAAATGCTTCAACTAATCTATCTAATCGGACTAATCTATCTTTCTAGCTCTTATGTAAAACCAGCTGGACAAATGGAGAGAGAGAGAGAGAGAGAGAGAGAGAGAGAGAGAGAGAGAGAGCACAGACAGGTGTCATTTATGAACATTCTTATAAAAAGAGTTTAAAGGCCATCTAACGGTATTCAGACTTCATACTGAACATCCAGATCTGTATTGTTTACATTTCTCAGCTTAGAAATAAATATTTGAATTTTTACACAAGTGTGTGACTAATTTCCAGCGCAAAAGATCTTGCTGAGAATTGGTCGAGGAGAAGGCAATTTCACAACGCTATATAGTGCCTTATATAGAGGTCACATCATTTTCTGGGGATTTCTGAATGTCTGGAGAGAAAAAAACGAGTAGTGCACACAAAATTACCCACAAAGCACCCTAAAAGTAGTGCGCATTGCTGGTCACTAGACAGTATAATATAGACCACAATGCATTGTGGACTGGAGTTTTCAATCGTGCAATTTACATAAACATCATAGTATGTTAATTGATAAATGAAACCATCATTTTTATTCTTGTCTTATTGAATAGATATGATGCAATGAAATAATAAAACACAACAAAGAAACTAGAAAGGACATAGTCAGGGTAAATCTAGAGGTAAATCCCTGAACACCCCCAATCTTCAAATTCCCCAGTCCTCTAATACATATACAAATATAAAAACATTCAGGCCATCATGTGACACATCTTCAGGTTATGACCTTTCTTTTAATAATAATAATAATAATACATTTTATTTAAAAAAGCGCCTTATCAAAGCACCCAAGGACACTGTACAAACATA
>JBAMHX010000007.1:28304736-28327445 GCA_037177515.1 Pseudomugil tenellus | reverse complement strand
GGCAGTTCTGAAGGCAAAAGGGGGTCCAACCCGTTACTAGCATGGTGTACCTAATAAAGTGGCCGGTGAGTGTATTTCTGTCTCACCTGTGCCACGTAGGACAGGTCTGAGATGAGGGAGAAGCTGTCCACCTCTCCTCGGCCGATGTAAGTCTGCAGTAAGATGTTAACCTTGCCGTAGCCATTCTCCACGCCGCCTGCAGCTGGAAGCTCGCAGTAGTTAGACAACATCTGGTCCAGTTCCTCAAGCTCCTCCTCTCTGACCTGTCAACACACACATTATCTACCATTCACAGTTTCTCCTTTAGACATTTTTACTTCTATGTTTACTTTACAAACATTTACAACTGGAAAAGTACTCTGACAGCGCAGATCTCTGCCAGGCCACAGTAAACAAAATGTCATTTAAATACTTTGAAGGACAACTCCAGGTTGCATAAATAATGTTTCACCAACATCACCAACGCTGGTTAAAAAAGGCAGATAAGATAAAATTAATCAGTGCAAATGACAGCAACTTCCATGTATGCACCATTGTTAAAAATAATTGCACAACACACATTTTCTAAATAAAATGAGCCACACTTAACACATACTGTACCATAACGTCTTCTTCTTATCCGGGGTCGGGTCACGGGGGCAGCAGCCTAAAGAGGGAAGCCCAGACTTCCCTCCCCAGCCACATATGCCAGCTTATCAGGAGGCATCCTAACCAGATACCCGAGCCACCTCATCTGGCTCCTCTCCATGTGGAAAAGCAGCGACTCTACTCCGAGTCGCTTTCCAACATTCCCTCCAAGGACTCCAGGAAGGGGGGGGGGGGGGGACTCTGAACTGCCATTCAGTGCATAAGCACAAAGGACAGACAGGACCCATCCACCCACCCAAAGGCAGAGGGAAGCTACACCAGAGTGAACAGGCACCAAGCCGAGGGGCAATCAGCATGCCCACACCTGTTCGGCGCCTCTCACTGAAAGAAACGCTCGTGCAGAAGAAAGTCCAGCTCCTCTTGAGGATACTGGTTCCAGACCGCAAGCTGTGCGTCGAGGTGACTCCAACTATATCTAGTCAGAACCGCTCAACCTCGCACACAAGCTCCGGCTTCTTCCCCACCAGAGAGGTGACGTTCCATGTCCCTAGAGCCAGTTTCTGCAACCGGGGATCAGACTGCCAGGGCCCCTGCCCCCTAACCACTTGGGGTGTAATTGAAGGATAAGACTTGAGACAGTGTATAGTCCAATAGGCATCTATAGACTTCTAATGTCTATTCATTTCAAGTACACTAAGACATCATCTCGGAATAACCTGATTCTGTTCAGTACTTGTGAGTTTAACCCTGCCAATCTCCACAGCCTGTCTTATTAACCGAACAACTCTGCATTGTGGAGATTTTAAGTTTAAACATATCTGAGAGACATTATCTTTATTCTTGCATTGAGCCCTTCGTAGTGTTTAAATACATAAAATTGATTGTGAATTTAAACTAAATCTTTCTTCCATTCACAGATTTTTAATGTTGTAATTGGAGGAGAGCTGATTAACTCACCTTGAGTTGCTCAAATTCTTCAGCCTTGGACACAATGCTCAAAATGTCTGCTTCCGTCCTCTGTGAGTTGAACAATTCGTTGAACGTCTTCACACATGGACAAGACAAGAATAGACATTTAAATTTAACTTCATAATTTTCACACAATATATAGTATAAAGCTGTAAATCTGAGACACAGATTGAGCCTTTCTCCATGAAACATGAGTTTGGATAGACCTAAATTTGCTCAAGCACAACAACATTCTCTATTGGGTCTTTACTTACTCTCCCACTGACTCTAGTGAGAACCAACTTTTTTTGTTTGAGGAAAATGTGATTTGATGAAAATGCAGTCGGACTGTCTCCATCTTTTTTCTGAATGATTTCTAAACATGTTGTTCTTGTACTTTGGGTGAATCAGAAGTCAGTGAACCTCTATGGTGTTGTATCTGATGTAGAAGTGGCTAGCAGTCCGGCCCAGGTCCGTGGAGGCGAAATAGCCCGTTCGCTCTTCGAAGCGGATCATCCTGGCCTTATCCAGCTTCCTGCCCGACTCCACCACCAACTCCTTTCTGTACAGCTCTAAACCTGGATCCATCTGAAATGAACATACAACACTGTAACACTGTCCAAAATCATCTTTAATCCTTCAAATTGAAATACTTTTTGGCTAGTTTCGATTTGCCCGTTCTTTTCTTAAATGCAAAACTACAAGTGGAAGCTGAACTCTTTTAATCCCAGTCAGAATGTAGACAGGATGTTTTCATCTTCAGTTGTTAGATAATGAAGCTGGAATGAAGTAAAAACTTTGCATGTTCTCCTTGTGTGTGTGTGGGTTCTCTCCTGGTATACTGGCTTCCTCACACTTTCAAAAGACATGAATTAAATTAAATGAATAATATTTGAGTAATCCCAGAGGGAAATTCAAATTCTGTAGTCATTTGATTCAGCTGGTTGGTTTTTTAGGCATTAGAACAAGGCAGGATGTTTTCCACAGACTGGTGTTGGAGATTCAGACATAGTTGTCTTGAGAGCTGAGAGAGAGGACTTTATTTATTAGTATTCTAGTACTATTTTTCCATATCGATGTAACTTTTTTCATGTAGTTCACTGTAATCTACTTGTGTATGGTTGTCAGTCCAAAGAGGAAGGATGAAAAAATAAAAGGAGAAGAAAAAGTGCAAGGTCAGGAAGAAGCAGATAAGAAAACAGAGAATAGTGAAACAGCAGAAAACAGCAAAAACATTGAATTCACAATGTAATCTCACCTTAAATCTGAAAGCTGTGTATTCTTCTCATATTAAATGCTTTCAAAAAGTCTTAATTTTTGTCAGAAATATGGGAATGAAATTATGTTAAATGTACAAAACAGTGAAAACGATGTTGCCTTGCTGGGAATCGTCTCCGCTCTATTATGCAGACAGATATTTAGTGTGTTCAGACGGGCTACAGAACTTATTAAACTAACGGAGGCAACGGCTAGAGGTACATCCTCATATTCCGCAATCCTCGAATAAATATACAAATATGTAAACATTCAGGTATAACATCATTATGTGACACATCTTTAGGTTATGACCTTTCATTTGTACTTGATTTGAGGTCTATTGAACGAATAGTTTCAGAGATATAGCCAAAAGTTTATAAACGCCCCTACTGACCAGCCTGAAAATGATAAATCACTTAAAATCTAATTAATTCATCCTCTCTATGATATCTATGCATATGATAAACATGTAAAATCTAAATGGAATATTGTTCATGTTATCTTTTTAACACAAAGATCTGCAGCTGCAGGAGGTGCAGCGGAGGATAAGCAGAAACCAGAAGATCCCCGACACTCCGTTCGGGGATAGAAAAATGTCTCGTTATTGGATCTTTGTGGACATTATAGGTTTTATCTGATCAGGTGCTCTACTATATGTCCAAAGATTGGGCTTATAGGGAGGACAGTTCTCCCCACCCTTTGCAGCACAGCTGGTGCGATGATTCATTAAGGGGAGAACACAGCTGGAATCATGGATGGTGGATGATATCTGCTTTATGCAGCATTCTCCCTCACATGAATGAAGTCCCCAAGTGGCAAAATACCAGACAGACAAAATAACAAGGAGGTATACTATGGCTTAGTGGGATATTACACACATTAAGAAAATAAGATGAAGTTCTGCTTAAAATAAACTTTCAAATATATTTACGGTGTTTCCTCTTTATTGTAAATGAGAACAATGAGGAAACAACAATAATCACATTAAATTTAAGAATGAATAAATATTTTTTTCCACTTTAATCCAGTTTGAAGAGATAAAAAAGACAATGTAAACACCTAAAACTATTCCGAATTAATCCTAACTCTGAAGTAAGTGGACTCCCGTCTTGAATCCGAACTGATTAATTCCTCTATAATATTACATACATGCATTCTGCTTTAAGATAATTCCAGTTGTTCTGCGCCTGCTTGTTCTCTTGTCTTATCGGGATGATATTTTGTGCGGTCTTCTGCCCTCTGTCTTTGGTATTTTATCTTCATTCACCTCCTCAGCTGCTAAAACAGTGAGGTTGTATGATCATGTCAAGTACTTCAAGCACACCAGAGTTGCTTTTGTTAGTGTGGTTGCTGTTCATACTGGGTCAAATGAATTATACTAAACCCTGAAAGTGGACCACGTGGTTGAAGCGGACCAAACAGTACAAGCATGTTCTCATAAAACATCCTGACAGGCTCAAAGCAGAGTAATAACCTGATAGGCCTTGTGGTTGATGCCGTACACCAGTGGGTTGGCCCTCATACGAACATACAGGTAAGTGTAACTGAGCCACTTCACAGCTTCCTCTATGTTGGTGATGGTTCCCAGCGCGATCTGCAGGACAAGAGAAACAACAGCTTCACAACATCTTCTTCTAACACTTGTGTCTGCTGCCATCTAGCGGACCTTCCTGAACAGTGCAGCTTCCACCTGGTTTCTGCTGCATCAGAAGGTAAATCTGTTGTTTGATTAGAACTTTTCTACTAAAAACTGAATAACTAATAAAATTCAGTCACACTCAGGAAGATGTTACATTTAATCATAATGAAGAAGGTTGTTTGTGAAGGCCATGATCATCCTCTGAGTAAAGTGGACATGAAAACGTTCTACCTTCATCACTAAGTCTTCTTCCGTTCTGACCAGATGGTGTTTCAGCTGAATAGATGAACATTCATACATTAAGAGTCATTAAGGTCACATTGTGTCTCTGACTCGATCAATCTGTTGGTTGTTCAGGTCATTGTTTACCTGTCTGAACAAAACACATTCCTCCTGGAGGAAGGTCGGAGGTTCTGCCTCAGATGTCCTGAGCCTAAACACTCCTGCAACTGCAACCAAAACCACTGAAGAAGAATCTCAGATGAAGGTGGAACATCTTCAAGAAATAATAATAAGAAGAAGCGCAGCTGACTTTAATCTAATGCTACACTGGGAGAAGAAAGGACACATGAAGAGAAGAAAAAGATGAAGAAGAAAGCTAAAGAAAAAAAGGAAAAGAGTGAAAGAGGCAGAAGAATAAGAAAATTATGCAGAGGAGAAAAGAAGAAATGAAGAAAAAAGTACATTTAAAAATGGAAAGAAATAAAAAAGGCAGACGAAAAAAGTAAACAAGAAAGGAAATAGAGAAGAAAAAAAGGAGACATACGAGGGAGAAAAGAGTGAATAAGAAAGACAAAGAGGAAATTCCAAACAAGCAGATGAAGCTGATAAAAAATGAGGAATAGAATAGAAAGGAATAGAAGAACTGAAGGAGTAAGTGACCTCTGCATTTAGGTTGTCGGCCAGGTTACTCAGGAACTGACTCTCGATGGGATTCTGCTGAGTCAGCAAGGTCAGGTAATGACTCAGCTTATCATGGGTGGTGATGATGGTGCCCTCGCCATACTTGTCAAACTGGGGCCGACCTGCACGACCGAAGATCTGCATAACGTCCAGGATTCCCAGATCCACGAAAGCACCACGCTTTGCGTCGTAGATTTGCGTTCCCTGCAGAAAAGACATGAGCCTGGATGTCAGAGATGAAGAGCTGACAGCTGCAAAGAGCTGGAACCTACGTCTCTGAGAGGATTTCATGAGCCGTAAAGTCAGGATCCACACAGACTTATAAAGTTTAGTTTACTATTTCTCCTACTTTTACTTTTATTCATACTACTACTTATTTTATAAGAATGATGTTATAAAGATGCTCTCGACAATCTTTTTCATTTGTTTGCTTGTTTTGAATAAATGATTGTTATGGAATTGACATAGTACTGCTTGACCTGACTGGATGGGAACAGATCCCAGTCTGGTTTCACAAACCAGAACCAGATCCCAGCCTGGCTTTAGGAAGCAGAACTTTCTCTTTGCCTTCAGACCATCTTCAAGCTTTCCTTCCTGATAAATCCTCTAGTCAGGCCTTACTTGGTCCTGATCCATCCATTTGGTTCTGCTGCAATAGACCTAGACTGCTGGAGGATGACCCATGATGCACTGGGTGATGCACTTTATCGTTCTTACAATAAACATACACAGACACGGAGAGAAATAGCGGAAATTGACCTTGATGATGACCGCATGGGCTGGCAGGTTCACTCCCCATGCCAAGGTGGCAGTGCAGACCAGGACCTTCAGGTGGCCTTTTGAGAACATGGACTCCATCAGGCTGCGGTCAGACCGAAGCATTCCAGCATGGTGGATCCCAAAGCCTTCTGGAAACATCTCCTTCATCTGCTTGTTTCTGGAGCGCTGGATCTGAGACAGGAGGTGACATGGATCATTGTCTGATATGTTTTTCTTAATGTACGCAGCCTACTACCACAGATGGACACGGTCAGGATTTGGGTCAAATCTACAGGTGCAGATTATAATTTCCAAAACTTAACTAAATCTATTACTAATGAAGACATTAACATATTTGGGTACAATGTTTATAGTACTGACAGGCCAAAAAAAGGAGGCGGTGTTGCCATTTATGTTAAATTAAGATTTAATGCCTCTATTGTTTTGTCTCAATCAATCAGCAAACAATTAGAATTTTTGGCCTTGAATGTTGAAAGGGCTAAATCTGTTATATGCCTCCATCTACCTCAAAAGAGGCGTTAATCTCATTAAAGCACCTTCTGGCTAAACTAAGTTACTCTGAAATTTTTATGGCTGGAGATATGAACTGGGATTGTCTATATACCATTTCTGCTGAATTTAAACTCTTTTGGGATTCTTTTAGTCTTACCCAGTTAGTCAATGTGCCCATTAGGCCTAATCTCAAATGCCCCAAAAAATCCACTTTCATTGATTTGTTTTAACTAATGTGCCTTTCAAATTTTCTTCAATTGGTGTGTTATGTAATGATTTCAGTGATCATTGCGTTGTTGCCGCTCATAGTAACAATAAAATTCCAAAACGTAAACCCCGCATAATTTCTAAGAGGAATCTGAAGCATTTTAACAAGCAAGCTTTTCATCACGATTTGTCAAAATTAAATTGGATAATATAAATTCACTACCTGATGTACAGATAGCTTTACAGCTAAGTTTTACAAAAATTTTGAATAAACATGCTCCTTTTAGAAAAGTCTGATTTAAGTGTTGCGAAAATCCTTTGTTTTCACAGGAGCTAGCAGAGCTCATACATGAGCATAACAAAGCATAGACGAGGCAAGAAGAAGCTTAGAAGACAGCTTAGAAATGAATGCACTTCTCTTATCAAAAAGGCCAAATCAGAATATTTTTTACCTGTTGCCAAGGAGAATCTCAATAATCCTCAAATATTTTGGAAGGTGATTAAATCTCCCTGTAGAGAAAATTGCCCAGGTTCTTCCTATATTTATTATTTATACTCAGTCTTATAATAGTTTGTGATAAAGCTGAAATCTTACATTATTTTAATGACAATTTTTTATCATCAGGATCTTTGTTTAAGGGAATTCCTTCAATTAATTCTCATACAGAATTTCTAAGGTTTTCTGGAAACTGTTTTAATTTTGTACCTTTACTGTCCTTGAAGTGCATAAAGTTTTCAAGCCATTGGATCACAGAAAATTTCCTGGGCCAGATTTGATGGAGCCATACTTTTTAAAACTAACAGCAGATTTTATTGCAGAACCACTTTCAATTAGTTTTAATCTTTCAATCAGAACCAAAGAAATCCCAACAATTTGGAAAGCAGCTTTTGTTCTGCCTTCATTAAAATGAGGTTTTCCATCAGTTCTAACCAATTATAGACCAATATCAAATTTGTGTGTTTAATCCAAAATTTTGGAGTCTCTTGTTTGTGAGCAACTATCAGATCTTTTGTACTCTGATGACATTCTTTCCAAATTTCAATCAGGCTTCAGAAAAAAATCCACAGTACTATCACTATTACTGCTAGAGTGAAGGTGATAAATGAAACTGCTGTGCATCACTTTTTATACATCCGTCCAAAACAAATCTCCAGCACTCCACGGGAGACAATGGAATTAACCCTCTCATAGACATTGTCCCTCAACCAGATAAGGAAGCCATTTGGAGCCTCACTCAGGAAAGAACATGGGGGTCGCTATGTTCACACCCAGTGAAGCTCACCTATCTGCAATCCCACTGCTTTAATCATTTCAGATGGATTTAGTAGGTGTGTGTGAATGTTTCATCTTGATTGAATGATTTTAATCTGTTTCAGGTTTAAATAAATATTCTCCATTTTAAAATGTAATAAGGTTTACAGAGTTGGCAACTTAAAGAAGGTTCCTGCAGAGCTGTTCCTGCCAACCCACAGAATCCTGATTGGCTAGACTAGATCCAAGTCCTGCCTCCCAGACAGCAGCTTGCATGCTTTGAAAAGGAGACATAGAGACATTTTCTATCTCTTGTCTTTTTTCTCCCCTCTTGCTCTTTTGATCCTCTCTCTTGACTCTTCTTGTTGAACTCTTCTGCTTGAGGCCTGCAGAACTACCGTTACAGTGGCCATTTTGACTCTGTTTAGACAGAACAAAGGAGACCTGGCCACATGACAGGTCACATGGAGCTTTACCTCAGGAACTCAGATGAAGGATTAAGTTTTCACCTTTTGAAACTTAACTTTGAGCCTCTGAGCAGAAGTTAGATTTTCCCACAATTTAAGCTTAAGACAACTTTCACCTTTTGGACTCTTACTGCACCTTTTTCTCTATCTTTGGGATAAACCACCTGGAACCATCACCTCACCAACACGCCATTGATCCTGAGAGACCACCCAGGTGACGAACCACCTTTGGACAGGCCTTCTCACATCTGACCAGGCGCCAGCACGGATCAACACTGTCTCAGCGTCCCAAATGGATGCTGGACCAGAGCCCAGTCCACCGGTCGTAAGCTGCGGTTCTGAACGAAGCCTGTTTCCTCACAGAGGAATTATTGGTCTCTTGATGATGGTTAGTGAGTTATGAATCCTGTTTTCATTCAAGCCTTCTTCTGATTTAACACTTTATTAGACATAATTATTAAACATCACATTTTATGTAATTCATGTTTGATCCCACACACTTTCCTTCCACATGGAAACTCAGGTTGACCATCACACTTACAGCTGCATCTCTGTTCATGTTTGTTAGTCTTGTTTGTCTAGTCTGTAATATGTTCTTTTATTTTCTTTCTTATATTTAGTCATGTATAAAGTTTAGATTAGGTTAAGAAATTTTTTTGTTATCTGGTCGTTGTCTGTCTTGATTTCCTGTGGTCATGATTCAGGTCAATTCAAACTAGAACTTACAAAAATAACCTATGAGATTGATTGATTTATTGAGACTGATTAATTATTCTTCTATTCTTTGATTGAGTTATTAACTCTATCAACTAACAGGTTTCCTAATAAAGCCTATATTGTTACTAAAGTAAGCTAGAAATAGGAGGTAGCGCCCGATTAAATTATTTATTAATTATTAATATTATTATTTCATATTAATATTAATTAATATTAATTTCATTAAACCATTCTGCTATAAACATGATCTCCATAATTTATATTTAGATGTAAAACATTTCCAAGACTAGATAAAAAGCATTCTGAGCACCTAAAAGACCACCAACACACCCAGCCAGCCGTATATTGATACCAGCACTTTGACTGACAGCAGGCTGTAACCTGGCTGGGCTGGAGGGAAGTCCTCATCTCAGGGCTTTATCTAGGCATCTAAATGGAGGTCAGGGCCCGGCTGTCCTCTGGTCTGCAAACAGACAACCCATCACTGCTGGCAGCTGTCAGCTTCACTGAAACACAGTCCAGGATTAAAACAAAAGGACAACCAGAGACAGATTTCCTGACCAGATCCTGATGTTACTCTGCTATCACATCTAATGGTTCTAATGGTCATCTAATGCATTTTATGACACAATTTGATGATTTTTCTGCCTGCACTCCTTCAAATGAAACATTTTCTACAATTATTCAACGTAAAAAGTAAGAAAAGATAAAGTGCTAGTTAGATTCTCAGCATTGGCAGTTAAAGTAATTAGTTATAGTTACAACTTACTTTTCCCAAAAAGTAACTGAGTTAGTAACTCAGTTACCACACAGTAAAAGTAATTAGTTACCCAGCAAAGTAACTGCAAAGTGCTGCCATTATTGTTTTAATGTTCTACTGAATATATTATTTATATGAATAATATATGAATAATAAAAAAAACTAGATACAGTATTATAAACATTTGATACATATTTTAACAGATTGCAGCCACCCATATGCATAGAAATAAAATCTAAAAAAAAATTAGCATTGACTATAAAATTCATTTTGTGTTCAAGTACAAAACGAATACACACAGATGTGAACTTGGATCAAAAGAAAAAAGGCACATCTGGTCATGAAGTAGTGCAGATCTGTGTAACTGTATATTAGGAAAAATGTCCTCCTCCTCCTCCTACGACAGCCTCCTCCTCCCCCAAACATCACCCCTTTAATCTCTCATCTTTCACTCACAGCCAGTTCCATAGTCTTATAAACCCATCTCACTCCATCTGCGCCCTTACGACACAACCCCAGCAGGCCCCAGCAGAGGATAAGAAAGCCGCCCCAGCCCACCTCCAGTGTCCCACCACGACCCTCCCAGATGCAGCAGACCCAGCACTCTCCAGAGTCACCAACAAGTCCCACCAGCAAATCCAACCACACCTCAGGTCTATGGGGCTAACCTCTAACCCCATCGCCCTCTCCTTTCCTCCGTTCATAAACAATTGTGAAGTATTTGTTGTTTGTAATTTAAATTGAGGGGCAGTGACCACAATATTCTGGAAGTGAGAACACCCAAGCAGTCAAACACCATGCTCCCATGCACCATGGCTCGCCTCTCAAAAGTTGCTTATGTCTTGTCAGTGACAAGACATAAGTGAATAAGTGTATTTAAAACAGGGAAGCGAGTCAATGCCAAGTGCAGCAAACAGGGCAGCAAATTGCCCATGGGAAAAAACAAAGGTAAATTTACTATAACTTTTAAACCCTCTGTCTTGTTCCAGACACAAACTTATTCAAGGAGTGGGACAAGGGACTGAAGAAGTGAGGAAAAATGAGTGGAGAAAAAAATGTAAAAATATAAATATTTGGTTTTGTTTGTGTTAGAATGTTGAGATTCTTTTCCTGATAGCCAAGGCCTGAGAGAAACATATTTGAAAAGGAAAGTTTGTATATTGTTGATCTGTGTATTTTTTTAAATTAAATTCTGTGATATTTAATTTCCTTTCCTGTTTTAAAGAATATACTTATATAACTATTGATCCATTCATGTGACATAATTTTAGATTACATATTAATATTGCCCAGGACACAGAGGCCAGGCAGACCAAAATTTTGCAATGAATGGCTTGGTTTTTTAAGGGTTAATTTGATTTTGGCTCAGGCTACACTTAGTTTAGTTTAGCTGAGTAACTGTTTGTTCATGTCTTTGAATTGTTGACATGATTATTTTTTTTTATGCATAGATTTTGTACTGTTGTGACTAGTTTATGATTTGTGGAACTTTACTTCAATTGTTTATAATTTTCTTTTTACTTTTTTTTGTTTGTCATTAAAAAGCCTAATTTTATTTGTCTGTTTTCTAAAATTTGTGGAATCCTAAAGATGTTTAAAAGCTGCCGTTTGTTGTTAAATAAATTCATGTTGTTAAAGTTAATATTAATTAATATAAGTATTAAATAATCAAGATCTCAATTTCAATCAAAATAATCATGATCATAAATTTTGCCATAATCGAGAGGCCCTAACCTCTAACTTGACTTAACACTCGAACTTCAGCAAGATGTTGACATTTTTACATTTCTTACTCTGTGGCTCCAGTAGTCACAATTACACACTTAAATGGCAACATGCCAGGCAGCAACACTCGGTTACTTAGCGCACCACTAGATGGGAGTAAAGCTTAACACACTGGGGCTTCAATGGCTGATGTGAGTTTGCTGTTAAAATAATCAACAATAAAATCACATAATGCAAGTAAAATCTGCTTTAAAATTTGAATAAATTTTTCAGCGACTTCAAAAGTAAAATATTAGCTCCTCATAATTCTCACAAGCTTCCTGTTTAAAAGTGGTCATGTTAAAAATACACATTGGACAAGCCATAGTTTATGACCAAGTCCAGGATGTTCCCTCTGTGGGGAGTAGGCTATGTGAAGTGTTGCTTAGACAGTTTAAAATGTTTAGAAACTCCTTTGTGAGGTGGTCAAAGAGATTGTCAATATGCAAGTTAAAATCACCAGTTGTTACAGTTTTTGGAGTGTATCAGAAAATTCATGTAAAAAACAGGAGAGGCTTGGAAGGTCTGTAAGCCCATGTCATTATTTTTTCTCCTTTTAGACCTTTTCTGTAAAGCAGTGGAGGACTTGGACGTATGTGTGATGGAGCATTGTCCTGCAATAAAATCATGTTTTTCTTGAATGATGCTGACACTCCCTATACCACTGCTTGAAGAAGGTATCCTCCAGAAACTGGCAGTAGGACTGGGAGTTCAGCTTGACTCCATTCTCAACCTGAAAAGGTCCCAAAAGCTCATCTTGATGATATCAGATGATGTCTGAGTCAGAGTGGAGGTCTCTGCCCTTTACTGATCCAGACAGGGGCCCATCAAGACTCACCTTCATTTTATCAGTCCATAAAACCTTAGAAAAACTAGTCTCATGATATTTCTTGACGTTTCATCTAGTGTGTCTTGTTCAGTGGTGGTGGTTTTTCAGCCTTCCTTACCCTGGCCATGTCTCAGAGTATGGCACACCTTGTGCTTCTTGGCACTCAAGAGATGTTATAACTCTGAAATATGCCAAAACTAGTGACATCTTGGCAGCTTCACACTTGATTTTCCTCAGTTCATGGCGAGTTATTTTTCGCCTTTTTTGTTCGACATGCTTTTTGCGACCTTGTTGACTATTTTAAATTAAACGCTTGATTGTTCGATGATCATGCCTCAAAAGCTACATTCCTCTGCAAGACATCTCACTCCTTTTCAGAGTCCATCAAATCTCTTTTCTGACCCATTTTGCCAAATGAATGGAAGTTGCCAATTAATCACGCACTCCTGATATAGGGTGTTGATGTCATTAGATAGGACTCCTCGTCATTACATCACCTGATATGCTTAATTGGTAGTGGACTTTCAAGCCTGTATCGCCTTGAGTTAGACAACATGCATATAGAGGATGATGTGGTCAAAATTATCATTTGCCTAATAATTCTGCACACCCTGTATTTTAGTATGTATCCCTGAATAAGGTCATGTGGTTTGATGAGTCCAGACTGACCTTGTTCTAGAGTGATGGGAGCATCAGGGTAAGAAGAGGCAGATGAAGTGATGCAAACATCATGTCTAGACCCTACTGTACAGTACAAGTGGTTGGAGCAGACTACAATCTGGGCTTGCTGCATCTGGTAAGGTTAGGATTCAGGTCAGGGTTCAGGTCAGAATGAGGTCAGCTGACAACCTGAATACTGAAGGAGCAGGTTATTCAGTTTTTCTCTGGGATTCATAGGGTTCAGATTGCAAAAAAGTGGACCATGGAACAGGAGACATCAATTCCATATTTGGTAAAGTAGCCCTGAAGTGTCACAGCAATGCAAAAGTCACAACACTTCACATTTAGCCAAAAAACACAAGTTGCAACATATACGTTATTCTGCATTTTTTGGTCTAAATGTACATCACACTAAATGGGCAACAGCGAGAAGTATGCCACAGGGGATGAGTGCGAATAGAAGTTCCTGGTTTCACTCATTTACCATCGGATAATGAGCGGCCGACCAGGAGTTTTCAGCCTAATTGGAGGGGAAAGCATTTGCCGATGGAAAGATTGGCACAAACAAAATATGCATTTCAGGATAAAATTGATCATGAAAATGTTTAAAAAGTTAACAGTAAAAATCGCCTAAGACCCCCCCACTCTGTTTACACTCATCCCTTCTGGAAGACGCTACAGGTCCCTCACCTCAGATTAAAAAACAGCTTCTTCCCAACTGCTGTACGAGCTATGAGCCAGGCTGTGAACTGAAATCTGTATGTCTTTATTTATCGTTTGTATTGTTGTGTGTTTGTCCTGAAACAGAGATGTGAGCATGTCATGCTGTACCAAAGAAAAATTCCACCAACTGGTTGTGTGGCCTTTAATAAATGAATCTGAACATGATTTGGTACACATTATTCCCGGGGTTGCCTTCTGGAAAGTGCAACAGTATTCACAGGAGGTCTCTGAAAAATTAGTTGGATTTGAAAATGATTTTCTGCCTCGAGCAGCTGGAAAAAAAAAACAATGTGAACTTAGAAAAGGCCACACATTAACATTATTTATCCAGTTGAAACTTTTCAGTTCTGATTTGTTTGTTCCACCCGTGTAGTCAAAAGGGCCATTATCTCAGAACAAGCCACCACATCCGAGCGGGTCATTCCGCTGATGTGCCAGCTGTTTGTCCCCTTTAAATGGAGTGAAACTACTCCCACCTGGGTCACCACCAGGTCACATGACGAGCTATCAAATGTTGTGTTCAGCCCGGAAATATCTTCAGTAGAATCATGTGATACAACACCAGTCACATAACATTCCCATATTTGATCATTTGGAGATGAGTCTGCAATAGTCTGCTTTATAATGAACCAGGGATCATTTCCATCACGATCCTGATTGGTTCTGATATGAGGAACCGTTTGTTCAGACTGACTCATGAAGCTGCCTTCAGCACATTCAGCTCATCTTTCAGATTGTGAGACTCAGATCTGCGCAGCTCTTTTCAACATTCAGCCAAAGGTTGGTAAATACAGAATAAGTGGCTAATCCGTGAAGCAAACCAAAGCCAGTCATGTTTCCTGCCGGTAGACTCCACTACTGATGGAGGAGTGTGGCAGCTCTTTCAGCAGTCATTTATTCAGATGAGTCCCACAAAACTGACGCAACAGGACAGAAAGCATCGCGGCTGTGCTGTCTAAAGCCATAAGTGTGAAAAGCAGGACAAACCCTGGCCTGGTGGGACTCTTCTGGGCTGCGATGCGCATACCGCCAGTGAAATGCATGCGAGCTGGCGAAGGTGTGTAATTGAAATGCTACAACGGAGGGTTTGCTCGGAGGTGTCACAGTGCGTTAGAACCATGCTTCCAGCATCTAATCTAAAGTGAGTCGGCGCTGATATCTGCGGTGCCATGACTGGATTTGAGATGGCAGCGACCTAAGCTCCTGATCAGGTCCCATTAAGCGCTGGCGTTTGTGGTGGTGCTGGCCCGGTCCGCAGACAGCCGGCTGCCAGATCCACTCGTTGTCTATCATGGCAGTGACTTTGTGGAGAACATCAGCCACCACGGGGGCAAAACTAAATTATTCCACAACTCCAACTGTCTCAAAGATCACTAAACATCCAGATCTTTGAGAAGCATTGTTACAAAACACTGAGATGAGTGTTTTTGCAACCCTCTTGAGCAGCAGAGCTATTCATTCAGCTCCAGCGGCTTGCTGCTGATCTCATTTACTGGCCCTTGATAGCGCTAATGTTTGGTGCTCCAGAGGCCGGATGGGCAGGAGAGGAGGAGGAGGACGAAGAGTTCATGTTCAGCATTTTCATTATCGTCAGCCTGTTTCTCTCAGCTCAGCCTCAGATAAACAGCAAATTACTGTCAGCAGAGCTAAACTTCTGCATAATCACATTTTTACTATATAATTGTGTCTTTTCAGCAGACTACAGATGTGCTGTTCATCTGATTTGCATGGACTGCTACATTCTGCACATCTCACAGTGAAAACAAGTAGCTCCCTGCTGGGCTCGTGCTCTCCGATTTATGACAGTTTATAAGAAAATATTATTTAAAATGATTATGCTAAACAAATAAATGAGAGGAAATTAAAAAGCAGCTCGTGGTTAAATAGTTTCAGTAATTCTTAAATCTTTTAAAATCTCCATAAATGATTTCGACAGATGAAAAAAAACTATATTTAACTGGCTGATGTAAATAAACATCAGCATCCTGACGTTGCTGAAGAAAAGGGCTAAAACAAAATGATCCAACTAGCTAATCATATGGCAGATGAAGATGACTAGTTAAAGTACAAACTAGAGTATCAGAATGAGGAAGAACGTTTGCAGAAAACCACACCAGGTTTCACTCCTGCAGCTAAGAACCAGAAACGGAACAAAACTAGACAAGAGAAGATGGAAAAAGTTGCATGAGTCTCCATTTCAGTTCTGCATTCACATGACAGGATCAAAATCTGCAGGAAACATCATAAAAACAGGAATCCATCCTGAATAACTTAATGAGCAACTTTATTCTTCCAAATGCAAAAAGAACAAGATTGACATCATCTCTATTATATCCTACTATGTGAAAGTGATTTAAAGGTTTTATTTTCAGTGAAAATATTCTATGTATTCATTTGAACAACTCTCATTCTCATGTTACCATATTTATCAGGTGCGTGAGGTCAGCAGCTGCTATGGAAAACTTCCTTTGGGATCTTATTTATCATGTTTGCATAAAAAGCGCTTCGTTGCATAGTGATATTGGCTGTTATCCAACAGACACTCCTGTGAACCTATGCATAATATAAAGACATGTAAGTGTTCTAAATGAGACTAAATACACAAGAATAAAAGGTTTTTTTGGTAGAAAAGGGTAAAAACTGTCATATCTTCTGTCTTGGATGCAGTTTAACTGCAGATCCAACTGATGTGTTTTTATCCTTAAAGTTAAAGAATCAATTTTAGGATTCCAGCTCTTTGGGTGGAACAAGGCCTGAATAGGACGCAGTGAAGGAGGAAGCACATGCAGAACCACAGCAACATGCAGCACTACTCCCCCAGGGCACCAGACTGCAGATGGGCTGCAGTACCAGACCAGTCAGACGGGACAGAGACTTCACACTTCACACAGCTTTCTTCACACTCTCCCATCATTCCACAATCCCTCGCTCTATTTACAGCAGCGATGTGTGGCTCGCTGTTGTTGATCAGTGCACTCAAGTGGGTTTGGCAAGATGACAGATTGTCAGAGATCTGAAACAATGAGAGGACAGGCGGTGGACTAAATGTGTAAAAATAGCAGCAAATGAAAGAAAACAGACATTAATGAGGCCTGTCTGCTGCTGCGGAGTCCCTGGAGGATTGGACCTCACAGGCATCCGAGATGCTGCAGCACTGCAGCCTGTCAAACTAAATGACGTGAAAGCTGCAGCTCTGAAGGCCACAGAGATGTTCGCTTTAAACACAGCAACACATCTGAACCTCGTTTAAGAGAAATTATAAATAAAATTCCATTTCAACAGATTTATCGGCATGTAGTGAGAAAAACCTGGACAATCTGGAAAATAATTAGTGTAGTGGACTCCTGGGACCACAAGGGGTCTCTTGTTCTCCATGGAAAACCTTCATACTGGATGGATGGATGCTTAAAATGAGGGTGTGAGGTTAAGAGAAGTGGAGAAGAAGAGAGAGAGAGTGAAATGAAAGTCAAGTAGAGCTGAGAGAGCTTTATGCTGAGGTTCCCTGTCTCCAATACAAACAGCCAACATCCATCTGCTCCACAGAAACAACTATACTTCATCACGGATCCACTCCTGCATCTTTTCCTCATTTCAACAAATGTACAACAGCTTGATGGCTTCATTTCCAGCCTCACTGATGATTTCTTTCTTCTGGAATTATAAGCACCTTATTTTATTATCATCATCTTTTAAACTTGGCTCAACATCTCAGTATGGTAAGCACCATCTGCTGTGGCCCGTCACCATGGTGATGGAGAAGAGGCTCCATCCTACGACTGATCAGGATCGGGTGCTGTGTTAGCCATTATAGCTAACACCAGGCTTGTTCTCGGTGGCCCGCAGCAGCACCGGAGCGGTGTGCGAGCTGGAAATGTTCATGATGAAGGTTCAAACACAGGATGAGCTGCATGTCTGAACACACACCGCTTAACACGAGTCCTCGAAACTGATTTCAGCTCAAACTGACAGAATATTAACATATACATTTTAAAATCTCACAAATTTGATTTACTTAATCTTGCTATTATATCCATGTGTAACATAGTAGCTGATAGATTTATCAGAGCGCAGGAAGCATGTCGATGATCAACTGTGTTTGTCTGATGTGTTCAGAAAACGCTTCGTTCTGTTGTGTGTATGTAGTCATACTAAGGTGTGTGTGTGTGTGTGAAAATAAAAGAAATGTTTTGACTGTTCTTTGTTTTGACTTTCTATTTATAAAATAACATCATACTCTACAGATAAATTATAGTTACAAATTTTTATACATATTTTAGAAACTTCATACATAAAAATATACCAGTTTATTTTGTACCTTTATTTATATATGTTACATGTGTATTTTTTACTTATTAACTCAGTAACATGAATTCTAGCTTCCAGTTCTGCATGGATCTATAACGTTTGCTATCTGTAGGTAAAAATCCAGAATTTTACTTGATGATCAGAGTAGCTTTTCCTGATGTAGAAGTAATTTTATGTGCATGCGTGTGACGCAGCTCATCATACAAACTGAGGTCTGATGCAAAGTTAAACCTAAATGCCGAAACCTCAAATTAAAGTTTAAACTCACTTTTAATAAAATACCAAAGTTAATCTCTTTATATTACAAATGATGGGACCCTCTGGTGGGCTGTTTTTGACTCCTGCTGCATGTTTGACGCCCTGCCTTTCAGCCTCCTACGTGTTTAAATGTGAAGTCAAAAAGTTCAAAAGCAAAGTGTTTGTAATATAAAACAGAGCCGGAGTCGACTGCATAACTTTACATAAGATTCATGAAAAGCAGAGAAGAAAGAGCAGCGTGGACGACCTGAAAGATCAATGAGGCTGACCTGATAGAACTCTGTTCTGGAAGCATCCAGAGACGTTTCCTGACTGTTTAAAGGAGAAGCGACCGGACTTCCTTCAAGAACCAAGACAACAATGTGTGCAGACAAAGAGGTGATCCAGTTTTATCTGCAGAGACAAAAGTCCTACAGTCTGGAAGAAAGGTCATTATAAGAAACGCATCATTTTATTTTTACAGTGGATTTCAACCACATTCCACTTGTGGAGACAACCTTCCAGTACCGGGTTGGACCTGCTTTTTCAGCCAGAACTGTCTTAGTTGCCTCCACCAAGGATGTTATGTTTTTGCTGATGGTGGTTTGTTTGTTTGTCTCTCTGTTTGCAACATGATTAAAAAAATGGATGGATTTCCATGAAATTTCAGGGACCAGAAACAGATGATTCAGATTTGGAGGTGATCCACATTATTTCTCCAATCTGACATGAAGCATCACATAGTTGCTGCACATGATCCACCACATCCAAAACTCTTCTAGTGGATTGAGATGTGGTGACTGTGGAGATTATTGGAGTGCAGAGAGTGGAGCGGCCTTTGTGACGTGGTGCAGTATCCTGCTAGAAGCATCCATCACAAGACGCTACATCGTGCACATAGAGGAACGAACATGGTCTGCAGTAATACTCAGGTGGTTAAACCATGTTGGTACCAAGGGGACCAAAGTGGGACAAGAAAACAAGCTGCCCACAATCGCACCAGCAGCAGCCTGAAGCATTGATCCAAGTCAGAATGGATCCACGTTCTCATGAACTTTCCAGCAGATTCTAATCCTACCAACTGGAATGGAGCTTTTCCATCTTCTGTTGTCCAGTTTTGATGAGTCTGTGTGAATTGTAGCCGTTGTTTCCTGTTCTTAGAGGACAGAAGTGACACCCAGTGGGGTCTTCTGCTGCTGTAGAACATCTGCTTCAAAGTTGGATGTGTTGTTTGATCATATATGCTTTCTTCTCCCTGTGTCCTTTCTATCATCTCCAACCAGCCAATCCATTCTCATCTGATATCAAACTGGATATTTTCTCTTCTTCAGACCTTCTCTGTAAACCCAGACAAGGTTGTGTGTGAAATTCCCAGTAAATAATCAGACCAAAGACCTAAAATCTCCTTTCTTCGTCATTATGATGCTCAGTTTGAACTCCAGCAAGTAGTCCTCACCACCTCTACATGACTACATGTTTTGAGATGCTAATCTATGATAGGCTGATCAGATATTTATGTTGACGAGACAAAGAGGATGATTAGTATATTTAACAAAAGACACACAGAAGCTGGATGACTAAATGGATGGTAAATGAAGGAAAACTCAGCCTTATCGTAAGTAAAGTAGTTAATGGAGTGAAAGCTCTTTCTGCAGGAAAATAAACCTGCAGAAATAAACCTTTGTATAAAAATAAACAGTCTCTTTTCACCGTTTTGCTGTACAGCATAATGGAATAAATCTAATTTATTCCAAGTGTTATATTCAGAGACATGATAGCCAATATGTGCTCCGGTTTGACTGTGGAAGACAGATGTATAAACAGCTCCACTACCAAAGCATCACAATTCACTGTTTCCATTTCACGCCCACACAACTTTCCTCATAAAACACCATTTAAATGCTAAGTGTACAAACATGATCAAAAGGCAGCACTGCAGCCTAAAACTCCTTTTAAGCTAAAACACACACACACAAAACAACTGTATTTAACGAGGATGCAGTGTACAGGCTGAATTCAGATGTCTAAAGCTTGACTGACAGACTCTCCAACCCCTGAGATTAAGCCAATTAAATAACATGAGCAGGGGAGGGAAAAATAAATAATCTAAAGCTGGATAAATAAATGCTAAATTATTTGACTGACCTTAGAGGGACATTATTTCACTGTACATGCATACTGAAGATTAAAAACACTTATAAATATTAATGTGGGGAAATAAGCAGTGCATTATCTCTGTGTGGGTCTAGAGTGGAATCAGCCTGATGCTCCTTCCTCCAGCAAAGCATCACTGTTGTCGGGATACAGGAACCAGCACTGAGAAGATCCACAAGCTGAGGAAACGCTTGCCTTTAAAGTCATGTTTCACAAGACTAACCAGGTCACAATGCACCATTTTTGGTTCTATAATCTCTCGCCTCTATTTTCAGTTTTACAAAGCATGAAAAGTGATCTGATTTGTACACACATCCCATTTAAATAGAGAGGAGATTAGAGGCACATCAATCTTGGCCCAGCCCCAGGGAACAGACGAAAAGGTTACTAAATTTATCACTCCGCCTTCTGTTGCAGCAGATTTAAATATGAGAGTCGGAGTCTGACCGACCGTCCTCGGAGAAGGAATAAAGCTCCACCTCTGTGTACTCTCACAGCACAGAAACCATTAATTACACACTCAGCATCATCCTTCCCCCCACAGTATGGAACAAAACCTGTATGCAGACTTACATATAGACCAATACAGCAATTACAAGCTGTGAAATTCATTGTTCTTAAAGTGGGGCAGGTTAGTCCTCGAGACCCTGCCAACAAAAAGTTTATGTGGAAATGTTGCCACGCTGTAATTCAGATATAGCGAAATAAAAAAAGTGTCTGCATTGTTTTTCTTTTCTTAAATGATGCGACACCATAAACCCACATAAAGTGGCGTCATGTCAGCGTGAGGAAATGCAGGATGAAGGTGGAGGACGAAGACGTGAACCTACCAGCTGCTGGACAGAATATGTTTAAGACACATGTTTCTGACTTCACCTGTTGGATCACACGTCGCCATGGCAACATGAAAGAATCTGATTTATGTGATGAGCATCAGATCACTGCTGAGGACTTTTTCAACCCAGATCTTGAACTTTTAGACTTGAAAGATTCTGAAAAGATTAATCTAAAAATAAACACCCTGACACTGTCAGTTTAATTATTTACGTGTGCATGCAAGAGGACCATCCCGTCAAAATATCTGACAGAATCAGGACTTCAGCTGCATCACTTCTGCAGCAAAATGTCCTCCAGGAGTACAGAAGGTTCTTAATACTAACACCAAGCTGGAAAAGGCTTTCTGTGAAACATATTAAACATGTTTTCTTTACCTGTTTCTCACATTGGCCATAATCTGGACCCTGGTCAGGCTGAAAGAAACTAATTTCTCCTTGGTTCTTCGCCATCTCTATCAGGCCCATGGCAGTCTTCACTGTGGCATTACGAGCATGAACAAACACCATCACCTAGGAGTGAAAAAAGACTGCACTGCATTAGCAGAACAACACTCATTAAAACAAATTTTGCTGAAAATGCAAGTAAGCTGAAGAACTTTACCTAAATCTGCTCATATAAACCAATAAATAAACATGATGTGATTGAGAATTGACTAGTTTGGGTTCCATGAGGAGCAAACCCCATGAGGACAAATATATGCAGACATCTACGCCAAATAAAGCCCTCACTAAAAACAAGAAAAGACGAGCCTCTGTTTAAAATATAAAAAAGAATTCAGACATTTCCAAATGTCGATAAGCCATATTTTGTTGAGAATTGGAAATTAAAATATAGATCATGTCAGATGATGAAAACGCGACATTTTATCATTTCCTATAAATCTGATGCAGCAACACATCTGTAACATGTTGCAACAGGAGAAACAAAAAGCTGAAAAACATCTGGAGAAACATTAGACAACTAATTACATCAACTTGTAACAGGTCAATAAAACAACTGGTTTAACTAGAAACAGGTCGGTTATATTACAGGGTCATGAAACATGAATGCAGAATTTCAGAGATACGGAATAATATGGAAAGATGGACGGAGGAATAATATGGAAAGATGGACGGAGGAATAATATGGAAAGATGGACGGAGGAATAATATGGAAAGATGGACGGAGGAATAATATGGAAAGATGGACGG
>JBAMHX010000007.1:28248975-28261876 GCA_037177515.1 Pseudomugil tenellus | reverse complement strand
CTTTTTTTTTTGTTCTTGCGACCTCAAGAACAAGAACAAATTTCTCGCTTCTCGTGGAGTATGTAACAAGCTTAAGAGGCTCTCTCGGCACTTCTTCCTGATAACATCATGTTGGATTCAACTTTCAATTCAACTTTATTTGTATAGCGCCATTTCACAACAATGTCGTCTCAATATCCAATAGCCAATATCCGGTCAGCTGGTCGAACAGCGAAATTGAAGTTTTTTCACCTGGAAAGTGGCGAATGGTGACCCCACATATCTGAGGGAAACATATCCAGCCAGGTACGGAGGGATTCGTGTTCGACATGAAGAGCCCTGTTCTTTACAGTGATGTCTCTGGAACATTATCCTATCGGCTTTATGATCACTGGTTTCCAACTTATCAGAATTAACGGATTTCTGGAGAGCTGCAACTCAGAAGCTGCCGGAAGACCAACTAAAATTAGGTGCCAGAAATGTAACGCAGGAAGCCTGACATGTGTAACTGTGCTAAACACTGAACAATTCCCTCCTGAAAACCCAGACCCGAGAGAACAATGTGCATATGAGAAAAGGTTTGGTCACTGCTGATCTGGTTCTTATTTCTACTACTCCCTGTTGTTCTTTATACTGATGTATCTATTGCTATGCTCATTTTACATAATCTTAGCTTCATAATCTGACAGCTTAAGATGAAAACATGTCTACATGCTGACTGGGATTAATTGTATTCAGCTTCTACAAACTGAAAATAGCTATAAGGGGATTGAAATTTTGAAGGTTAAAAAGGTATTAAAACAAACTTTTAAAATAAAGACATTAAATTCAAAATGCTGTAAATATAACAAAAACTAATTTCTGATCTGCTGTGGGATTCTCTACATAAATAGGGTGGTTCATGATGGTACTCTAAGGTCAAACATGAGAAAGGAAATTTGCTTCATCTAGACTGGAGTCTGAACAGTATAAAAATGTTCATTTTTGGACATCATTGACGCCATTTCCATGTGTGTTAATCCACATCATTCTCTCAGCTAAATGCAGCATAAGTGATGGTCTGGGTTTGTGTTGGTGTCCATGGTAACATGAACATCTGTAAAGGCTCCATTAAACCTGAAAGGTTCATCCAGGTTTTAGAACATCTGCTGCCATCCAGACAACGTCTTTTTCAGAGACGTCTTGCTTATTCAGCGAGGCTTGTAGATCAAACCTGCCGCCCACATCTGTCTAACGCCGAGTATGAGGCTCAGAAAACCCCAACAGAGACCTCCAGCTGTTCAGGATCTGAGGGAAAAATCTTCCACCATCAGTGTCCTCAGTTGTAAAGGAAAAGTGAAGGAGCACAAAGGAAAACATGATCCTGTCCTGATTTACTGGAACCTGATGCAAATATCACTAATATGAGTCAGTATGTGCAGAGAAACTAAAAGCAATTTAAGTCGATCATTGTGTTGTTTTTATTTATGTTTTACACAACATTCCAGCATCACTGCAACTGGAACTTCAGAGTAAACGGATTATTATAATTTTTATTTGTAATTTTCAGACCTTTGTCCCATCTGAGCTCCTCCGACTGGAAATGCAAAGCACATGCCATTTCCAGCATCGATAGACTGCTATGTTTTAGTGTTTGAGCAGACCACCATAGGAAACCCAACCCTGAAGACTTATGGTTTCTGTTTAGCAAGCAGATGGTGCACTGAGGAGGCGGCACATCGAAACTGGATCAGGAAATGCAATCAAGGTAGATTAATTATGGATGCTGTTAAATTTAACCTCATCTTTGCAGTGCTGTACTCCTGCCAATCAAAGTGGAAGCCAGAACAGCACCAGGTCACCTCTGCTGGTTCTAAACACACACATTCAGCTGCTTATCAACCTTTTGTTTTGGCACTGGAAACAAATATGAGACAACTGTGAAGGTGAGTCTGGCTGGACATAAACTACAATTGCTGGATTAGATGCACTATACAGTTAAATAGCTGGGCAGTGGATTATTTCGTTGATCATAAACTGACAAAGCTGCATCCAGATGCAGAATTATATCTGGGCTACGAATGATCACCAGCAAATTACAGACGAAGGCTAACTAGATACCACTATGCAGCTGATGAGGCACCTGGTTCCACTGGCAGTACTGAAGTGCAACACGAAGAGCCTCATGAGTACTCTGATTATTAGTGCAGGTTAGTTCATGAGCTATTTTTTTTATTTTGTACTGTATTTTGACAAAAGAGAGGAGCAGACTTGTGTTCACTTTGGACCTCTGGCAAGAAGCACAGACTTTTGAAATTCCATATAGGTTGTCATCTTAGGGACCTAAACAGGTATACTGAGTATCAAAGTCCAATTGTAAATAATTGCACAGATATTGGCAAAAAATCAGATTCTTCGTGCATAAAGCACCACCTAGTGAGAAAGCCATAAATTCCAAGATGGTGAAATTCGAGCAAGGTCGTCCCCTTTGGGGACCTAAATATGTGTACAGAGTATCAAAATCCAATTGTGAAAACTGTTTCAGGTATCGCACTTACACAAAGGCTACCCAGCGGTGGTAAATATGATAGATGACTTGGTAATATAATTACAGGGTATTACATGTGTGGCTTTATATTATTCTATTGTGTCTATTCAAGGATTGGGGAATAGAAGGATTGGGGGCATTTGGAGATATACCCCTAGATAGACCTTCACTTCCGACAGCATAGGCCTTGTTCAGTGGATTGTTTTTCAGCCCTGAAATTTTCCAGAAATGTTTAAGAATCTAAAACTGCAGATGTTAACATGTTGCCTCCTGAGTCTCCAGAGGTTCCCTGTCAGATGTCTGGACTCCTCACAAAGCTATTTCATTCTCTATTTTGCAGATCTCCACTATCAATACTGTGCATACAAACAAATCAATTCTCTATCAATATCAATGGGTGGACGCCAGTGTGGGCTAGAAAGTGGTGATGGTAATGGAGAAGGAACGCTGGTTCAGGCGGGCGATGGAGGGGGAAGGATTTGGGGCAGGAGGGGGGGTCTTCTTTGTCTAGGCTACCCCACAGTAGGGTGGGACACCCTATCAACCAATATCAACACTATAAACATCATTACTGAGTCTGGTTGACTAGGCTGCAACGCACTGAGCTTTTTGCACCATAACCCACAATAATTTGCCAACACATCACATATTCATATTTCCTGTTTTACAAATAGATGTCTGGAGAAGACTGAACGTAGACCAAAGTGCTGCACAATCCAACATATTTAAATTAAAATAGAAAGAAGCTACAATAAATGTCAGTAATACCAAAACTCAGTCTGGTATGAAAGCAAATGAATGAAAGACAGGTCTTTTAGTAGATTTTAAGTGGAAATGAAAACTGGTCCACAATCTGAGTGTAACACCTGAAAAGGTTTTGTCCCCACTTTGCTTCAACAAAGACTCCAGTGCTCTACAGGTAGTGTTGGGAGCTAGATGATCCGAGAGATATCAGGGGGTTTATCCAAAATGAATAGAGAGTCAGTGGAAGAGGACTACCATAGGTATGACATTGTGCCCACTAAACAACCAGGTGCCACCAGGTTAAAAATGTAAAGTGTGCACCGTGTAAAGCTGCAAAACCCATATGTGAAAAACAAAACCACTTTGGGGATTGTTTTAAGACATAACTAACATTGATACAAGTTTAAAAGCTCATAAAATTCGATTTTGCATAATATGAGACCTTTAATGAAACACCTGTAATATTTAGTACCAATATTAGTGAATCCCTATTTATGCTATATGGAGATGGAATGAGTCTTTAACCTTGTTTTACTGATGAAAACAGGTCTTTTTCAGGACTGCGTGTTTATTTCGATGGCTTTCATGTCCCTCTTTAATACATCTTTAAATTGAAAGTATGAATGCCCTGTGGTTCTCTTCCCAGATGCCAGTTCCCAATAGAGGATGTCCTTTGGGATCCTTCCGTCCTCCATACTGCGTACATGGCCAAGTCAACGTTGTTGGAGCAGGGTGTACATGCTAGGGAGGCCGGCTTGAGTCAGAACTTCCAAGTTGTAGACTTTGTCTTGCCAGGTAATGTCCAGGATGCGGTGCAACGCTGCAAACTGTGCTCAACGCAAGGGACATGTTTAAAAGGCAAATGTCTTGCAGCAGCGATCATATTTCTAGCACTGTCAGTGCTAACTTTATCTGAAATGGCCTTACAACATCAATAAAATGTTCTGCAGATGTTTCAGCAAAATGTCTTTCTGATGTTTTCATTACCATCAGGGCATGTAAGTGCAGTTCCCACTGCACATCTATATAGTGAGTTGTAACCCCGAGGTAATTATGGTTACCCAGTGATGTCCTGTAGTCTCCAGTGAGAGCAACAGTTGATGCATGTTGTAGCGGTCACTTTTGTGGTCTTTTCCTTTTTATATAACTCATGTATTCTTCTTGTCTGAGGAGAACTCATATGCACCGTCATTGGTTGTGATTTTAAAAGTTGGTTGTGATCAGACCTACATTTTCTACGATACTAAATGGCCTGCAGTTTTCGCAATAGCATTTGTTAGCTTGTCTTGCTTTGTTTTATCCATGCTCTATTCACGCTCTGAATTCAGCATCGTCTGCCAAAGCCCCCCTGCCCGGTCTGTTTGGGCTGGTGATTTGTTAGCTTCAACAGCGTGTATGCAGTTTAAATGATACTTCAGACTCAAAGTACTTTGGTGATAGCACATCTCAACATAGGGTGCACTGGGTTTCATTTGCGGGTGCTTTTTATGTATTTAACACACACATATGGTACAATATAACATAACAATAATTTACACATGACAACAGAAAAAGTACAGTTTGCTTCATGTTTGTGCTTTAAATGATTAACAAGTTCAAACAAAGTGATGAGCTCTGTTCAGAAATGATATGTAGGCATGTTGTTTCTTCATTGTCCTGGTAATGTGTTTGTCTTATACTTGTTTGCATTTAGAATATGCAGTCTAATAAATATTCTGTTTTAACTTATTACTCAAAGTATTTCCACTAATGTTCATGAAATATTATTATTATTTCTAGGGAATACTTTGGACTGAAAAGCACAAGAATGTGGAAGTTTTTGATGGATATTAGCTGAAAAACATTAATTGGTGAGTGAAATTATTCGCCATGTCTTGTTTTACTGTAGCTATGCTGATCAGAGAAAGGAATAGATGATGACAATCTACCGACTTACGAGAAGACACATTAGAGTCCTGTTGACCCATTGGAATGGGCTGATAACGAACTGATAATCTCCGTTCAATCAAATGATAACGTTCAAATCTGTGGTGCAGACTTGGTGGGAGTTCCATGTAAATCAGTCGGATTGCTCAACTCGTGTAGTCATGTAGTCATTCTTTTGACAAATTGGGACTCTGGTTGTGCATCTGAATGTTAACACATCGGGAGTGAGAACGTGTTGGACAAGGATTTAATTTATTTAATTACTCTTTATATTGCGACTCATCTGTATCTAAAAACCGCAGGATTCTCTTATCTCCTCAATCCCAGTTTCTTTGTGAGAACATGTCACTGTCAGACAAAACCCTGAGTGGATTCCTTTCAATAAGTAGCCTAGTTAAAGGAGGTGCAGTTGATTTCAGGGCTTCTGTCTATATGCAGGTCACAGTCCATCAGCAAGTACCAGTCATCATTTCTGGGCATGTGGGATCCATCAGTTCTACTGAAGAGAGGCACTTCCTCTCACAACACACTCAGTAACATATCTATTTGGATGAATTAGGAGGGCTTTTACCATAGTGGCAGGAGCGTCATGCTTGCATTCTCATTCATTAGTTAAAAAGCACCCTAATAAATTCGCCACTTTTAATGTTTTGCAGTCCTATTAAAAGGCGCAAGGAAGCTCGCACAGCCCTGTTTCCCATTACAGCTTTCAATAAATGACAATCAGCACTCACTCTAAATGAGGAGGAGGGGAAGCATCAGACTGCCTTTCAAAGCCCTCGTTGCAGCACATAAAGACTTATGAGGCATTGTGTGCAGGCGCTTTAGAGGAGAGAAGCACTTTGTTCCAGAGTTGCATGGGCTTAAGATAATGAATAGAGTCACTACTTGACTGCAGATAATTCACATCACTCAGCAGAAGAGGATCCATATCAATCTATATCAGTTACACAGAAACATTCAAATATCAGCCAGCTGGGGAGAGACTGGTGAGACTAAGGGTGAGACTAAGGGAGATAAGCCTTACAAAGTAAAAGAAATTGTGCATTCAGCCTCTTCCCCCCTCCATTCTTCCCAGGTAAACATTTAGAAAATGTCTAGGATCACAAAAAGTATCTGGAGGGAGGAAGATGTAGGGGGGGAGAAGGTTTACAGCAGAGTTAAGGGCAAGAATACAAGAATTCTTCTCAGTCACCTGACAGCTGAAAGGGGGGGGGGGGGGACATTAACCCTTCACTGTAAATTAAATTAAAACAAAGAGTTTTATGGTCATTTGACAGAAATGCTGAAATGTAGCAACAACTGCAAGTAAACACTGGTCAGATGACGCAGCTCCAATGACTTTGAAGAAAGGATGTCTTTCTTTTCTAAATGCATTTAACCTCTCCTTCTCTGTCCTCAACTCCTCACCTTACATCCGCAGCAGGGGGTGGGGATAATCCCAGACATGGATAAGGGGGAGGATCTGTGGGGAAGGGTGGACAAACCCTGTTTCTGTCACACTGTTTTGAAGGAAAAGAAACCTGACCTATGTCTCACTGACCACAAATTAATTGAACTGAAACTTCATGTACCTGTATGTCGGAATAAACCATTTTTAACGCTGAAGAAATCGTGAAACTTGCCATTTTCCTTCTATTACAACCTTAAATTCAACTCAAGTTCATTTTCTGTGTGAAATGTAATTACAACCTGATTTTTATGATGTCCAAATCTCATCAGGTTATATTTTATTCCCAGAAGATAAACATCATGTCTGATCATCAATCTGAGATATTTTATCATTTCCTGGAAAATATGAATCTAATGCAGCCAGCAACACATATGTATCATGTCGCAACAGGAGGAACAAAAAGCTGCAGAACATCTGGAGGAGCATTTGACAACTAAGTAGGTTAACTGGTAACAGGTCAATAAAAGTGAAAACATCAGTAACACGACTGGTTTAACTGGTAACATGTCAGTAACATGATGGTTTAACTGGTAACACGTCAGTAACATGAGGACAGTAATATGAATGATTTAACTGGTAACTGGAGAGCAACACAACTGGTATACTGATAACAGGTCAGTAAGATGACTGGTTTAACTGGTTACAAGTCAGTAACATGATGGTTTAACTGGTAACTGATCTTCTGGATTAAAAGTGGACATGATTCTTTACTGGAAATCAATGCATGGACTCAGGAAGACTTCCAGTGTTCTCTGGACCAAAGATCATGGCGTTTTTAAGTATCAGTCAGCTAATTTCCTCTAATAAATTAACTTTATCCACCACTTTCTTGCCCCCCGTGGCCCCCCGTTCCCATGATCCAATTTTTATAAGTTTTATAGTCAATTTCTTCCTTATATTAAGCTCTTGGTCCGTGTTCATTTACTTTACTTGTGTTTTCACAGAAGCCACACTTCCCCCTTTACCGTTCTCATGCTGTCCTCTCCTTTGCCGAAGTCACAAAACAACACATTACACTTTTAAGTTCATCCTATGGTTGTGAAAGTACGGTACAAAATAAAAGATACCTTTTATTTTGTCATGGCGACGTCCAGTGTTTTTCCCGGAAAGTGGTGGACAGATAATTAGAAAACTTTCTAGGGAAAACCTGGTCATATTAGGAGAAATGCAAGTCATTCCACTGTCAATGGAGGTGGTCTCATTTCTAGGCAAGGCAAGACAAATGTATAGCAGTATAGCATAATTCAACACAGGATGATTCAAAGTGCTTTACCGAGCCAACAAAGAAATAAAAAAAAAAAATTAAAAAAAGAAAATTAAAATTAAAAATGATTAAAATCAGGTAGATAAAAAAGACAATTCAAAATTATTAAAAGTGAAATTGAAATGATTACTTAAAGATTACAAAACATAAAAGCTTAAGGTAAAATATTTTTTTAAAAAGATTATTGAAATGCAGCTGAGAACAGGAGGGTCTTTAATCTAAATTTAAATAAACTGAGTGCAGCTGATCTGAGGCTCTCTGGGAGTTTGTTCCAGACATGTGGACCATAGAAGCTGAATGCAGCTTCTCCTTCTCAATTTCTATACGGTACAAATTCTAGGAATATGAATGATTACATTTGTCATTTAAACCCATGACTATTTAGGGATGAGACCATGAAGCAGAGCAGGGTTGGGTCTGCAAGTATGGGACCCAACTTATTCAATTTTCTGTGGTGTCTAATCTGCCGCCACCCTCCCCAAAACCCATAAAAACAGTCTCTGTCCCCCAACCATCCAGAATAAAAAACCAAAAAGCACACGTGGCGTAAATCGTTAAAACCTAAATATCAAAACAAGAGAATTATCAACACAAAAAAGGTAAAACTGTAAATGCTGTTTACTAAATATCAGACCTTTTCCATCTAAGTCTCTGTTAGCTAATGACCTGATTAGTGATCTATTTTGTCTCAGAAACTTGGCTGCAGCAGGAGGATCATGTTAGTATTAATAAATCTACTCCACCTGACTGTCTAAATTTTCATGTTCCTATGACTATAGGTTGAGGAGGCGTTTGGTTTTGCCAGTGAAGAACAAAACTTTTTCCTCATAACCCTGTTCTGTCTAAACATTTCTTAATAACCTTTAAATTTATGCAATAGCTCAGAAGAAAATTCATTATAGTGGATGTTTGTCAGATAGTGTTGTTATCAAACTAAAAACTTTCATTGAATCAGTATTTCCTACAATAAAATGTGTTAATATGACAGAAAACATCCATCCAAGCTCTCCTCCAACACAGGTTGATGAATTTGTTGATAGAGTGACAGCTACGTATAGATTATTGATAGAGGAGAACAAAAACAATCTTCAGCACTGTAGCCAGGCTGACTGGAAGCCATAGTGCCATTGAGCCTTGTATTCTTTTAACACTCAGCTGTAATGACTTCCCAAGTTTCTCCTTCAACAAAATAGTTTCTATTAGAGAGAAAATCCATGATATTGACATGATATCCCAGTATTGACAATGTTTCAACTACGGCAGCTTAAGAGGCATCTTTAGAACCTGATTTTTGTTTGAACGATTTCTGTCCCTCACAGCTCTCAGAATTAACCAAAATAATAGCTTCATCTAAATCTTCAACTTGTATTTTAGACCCAATCTCAACCTAATTATTCAAAGTAGTATTTTCATTAGTCAATACATCAGTAAGGGATCTCATAGATATATCTATATTAACAGGATATGTACCTCAATCTTTTAAGACAGCTGTAAAGGATCCAGAAGTGTTCGCTAATTATAGACCAATATCCCTATCTAAATATATCTATCTTAGATATGGACCAATATCCATATCTAAAATTCTTGAGATTTTGGATGCACTTGACTGCCTGGTTTCACCTATTGAGAAAAAAAAACTCTCCTGTCACATGACAACAACAAATCCTCTTGTTACATGACAGTCTGGCCGCACGATCTACAAATTTTGAGCTTAGTTCTGGGAGAGTGTTGCGTCGTCTCACCTTGCTGCCACCAATTTACAATGGCACTTTGGTACCATGGAGAACACGGAGAACCTAAGACATCTCAAACTAAGATCAGCACCCTTCTAATTCTTGTGTAAATCTGAAAAAAATGGTCGACCCTGCAGTCAGATATGTTACTAGAACTACTTACAATGGGGCTTGGAGAAAAGAGGTGGATAGAACCAATACACATCCGTTATTACTGACAAAGACCTGTTTTTGAGATGTGAATAAAACTCTGTGGATGGCAATACATTTTTGCACAAGTGACTAATATTCTGACAACAGGAAAACTGTAAACATCAGCAAGCCACAGAAAAAGAGTAAAAAGAGACATCTCAGGCCACCTCTGTAACTAATGGAGAAATTAGGAGCAGAGTCCTCAAAGACAACATGATGAGGATTGAAAGTGACATTCATCACATTAACTCATCACTCATAATGCAAACACACACACACCTGAGTCTCCATCATTAAGTGTGAAAACAACAAGAGCAGTTGCGTAGACATGATTAAACCATTCAGTTATCAATTTTGCACAGCATAGGACACATGAATACTGATCCACACACACAGCAGATCTAAATCCTTTTTATGATGATGTCCATTAGCATGAGTGACAGGAGGATTAGTGGAGGTGAGCGGTTACAGCTGACTCCTGAAGTGTGACAAAATGCATCAGGGCTTCACAGGTGTTCTTTTTCAGTGTGTTCATAAACAAAGAGGCCAAACTCAGAGAAGAGGGACTGACCTTTAAAATGACTGCCTTTTTACCAGCGATGTGGTGATGATGGATTACAAAGCCTACTCCAGCAGACAGGACAGCTGCAAAACCTTTAAAAGACAATGATGTGTGGACTGTACTGGAGTCCACCTCTTCCCACTGGACCAGACCTAATTGAAACCCTGTTTTTTCCATTCTGCTGCATTCTAACAAAACACAGTTTAGAGGTATACCCTTCTGGAGGTATGGCGGAGGGTTGTATGTACTAGTACAGGTGTGGGTTTGTCAGTCAAGGTGTGAGTCTGGCTGACATGTCATTGTGTTGGTGGACAGCTGGCTGAGTGCTACAGCATTTCCATTGAAAAGGAACATCACTCAGCCGGACTCTGCAGCCCCACTTCTCTCTGTTTACTGAGATAAAAGATAACAGAGACGATACACAGCACTCAGACACAGCATTAAAACTACTGGCAGCTCAAGTGAATGACATCGACTTTCTCCTTAAAGTGCAATGTTTTGTTGGGAAACCTTGGGTTAGATATTAAAGTGGATGGTAGACATAGCAGCAACCTGAAAGATCATGGCAGCAGCAGTAGCTAGGCTGAATCCTGCCAGAAAAATCAAGATTCTCTGACACCGCCCACGTTTGCTGCATCCATACACAACAAGCTAATGTAAACTCATTTAAACTTGTCTCCTTGCATATTTCTTTTCCTGTGTGACGTCAGAATATGAAAAAAGTTTGCAATGACCACTAGAAGAGTCTTGTTCATGAGGCCCATTTGTCAGATTATGAAGCTAAAATGATGTAAAATTAATGTAATAAAAATGTCAGAATAAAGAGCAACCAGAAGTAGAAAACAGACTTTCTTACTAACAGAACTTTGTAGAAATAACACACAGGTCAACAGTGAGCAAACCTTTTGTCATCTGCACATCATCCTCTCAGGTTTTGGTTTTCAGGAGGAAAAATATTTGTAATGAAAACTATTTACATATTTATGATTTTTCCTCATTTCTGCTACTATTTACCTTCTATCCTCACAAAACCAACTCAGCTGAATTAGAAACATCTTCTTAGCTTTAATCCAGCCATCGAGAATCATTATTAACTTCTTAGCTGATCACTTGTTGATCTTTGGCTGCTTCTGACTAGGCAATGATCAAGTTCAATTTAAGCTCTGGTTGGTGGAAAATTTGTCTTCATCATTTCCAAATGAATATAGAGGTCTCTTAGCAGTGCTAGTGATGAAAATGGAATAAATAATGGTGTTATTATGAATCATTGTGGATTCACCATATAGAGTCTCTGAACACACACTGCATGTTTTGACTGGATAGTAAACATCTTGGACGGGGTTTAAATGATAGAAAACGTCTATTGCTCACCTGAAGGGTAAGATATCTATCACAATTTACAGCACAGACTTACACTCTACCGTTCCTGGGATAACAATAATTACATAAGTAATGACGCTCAGGGTGACGTTTTTAGACCAAGATGGTTCCAGGGCTAGTTCGGAGCCAGAGCTGGATTTAGAACCGGTTTTTGGTTTTCGGTTTTAGACCTTCTAAGCTCCGGCTCCTGGCTCTCTAAACTGGTTCAATCCAGGCACCAACTCTTTGCTGGGCAGAGTTGCGAACCACTTCAGGTTGCTTTGCGTCTGCAGGTGGGAGTGGGGTTATCTGGCTTAAAGAGTTTAAACACGGACCAGAATCTTAATACCAGCAAAGAAATTGACTATAAAAACAAGCAGAATTTGTCTGAGGAGCAGACTCAGTGTTTCCTGGCAGGGATCCAACATACATGAAACTTGGTAAATCGGACAAAGCTTAGTTCAAGTAGCTGTAGTGAGACAGCTATGGCTGGTTGTGAACGGTGCATCGACAAGCTGATCAACAAATTCAATAAACTTGAAAAGATTTCAGGGACCAGAAAAGGAAGCTGTGATGCAGCAGCAACAAGCGACCCAATAGAAACCCACACATGAATTCTGATCGCAGTGAACAGAACAAAAGAAACGGCACCATGAACTCTAACGCCTGTAGCGGGGCAGGAGGGGTGGCCGCCCCAGGCCCCCCACATCCCATAGACCCTCTGACAAGGTGTAGTCTATAATTGAACAATTGCAACAATAACAGCAAAACTAAATTAAAAATAAATACTATTAATGCAATAAATTACATCACGTGAATGATCTCAAAGTGCTTTTGAGTGTATGACTAGAATTAATTTTGCCTCAAGAATGTTGCCTCTGTAAAGAAATCAAGGGTATTTGTATCAGACTTTTTGTGTAATAAATAAATACGTAAGATTTAATAAAGGTATTAAAAAATACATTTCTGTTTGAAAATGAGAGATCAGACACCATCATCGACAAATCAAACACTAACTTCAGACTCTGCGAGGATATCCGCGATAAAATAACACAACCTGACGGCTGATCTATATAAAATAAGCACACTTTCATTTAAACTCATGTTGTGCACATGGGATGCGTGTACATCCAACTGTCTCCAAAAAGTTGGATAGACATTA
>JBAMHX010000007.1:28237537-28248875 GCA_037177515.1 Pseudomugil tenellus | reverse complement strand
CAGTCTCTGTTCTCAGCACGCAAAACTTCTTCAGTGGGACTCAGTCGTCAGAATACAGACTCGATGATTTCTATGCTGGAGATGTCTTCACATCTGAGGTGACCAACAAATGTATTTCACTCCGTAATAAGCTAGACATAAATTTGCGCTTTTCGGCCGTTCAGCCATTTCTGATCTAAGGACACGGACAGGCCATTTACCAACATCGCCATTTTGTGTCAAACACTCCCAGTAACATTCCCCAATGCTGAACGCAGTTTCAGTCACATGAAGTTGATTAAAAACAAGCATGAAGCAGGCTGGAGTATCAAGCCTGGTCTTACTGTCCACAGAGAAATTCTCATTGATAAGGAAAGGATGGCTGACAGGTTTGATGAAGGAGAGAAGAATGTAGTTGGTTTGAGGAGATCACTGAACGTTCTGCACTTTCTGCAGGTTCAGGATATATGAAGGCCATTTCAAGCTGTGTGGATTTTCAATGTGGCTTCTCTGTATTTAGCCTGATAAATCTGTGAGGATGAATTTTATATCACCAGGTTTAATTTTGACCTACATTCTAGAATAAGTCCATGGTTCTGAAACAGGCTTGCTTTTTAAATTAGACAGATTGATCATATTGCTTGTCAATGCAGCTCATCAAAAAATCAACATGACTTTCTTAATTGATATCGAACGATATACATTTAACCTAATTACTAAACAATTTATATTATTTTGTGTGCCGTTTTGCAATGTTACTTAGTGAGTGACAGGTGTTAAGACTAAACGATATGGCTCACTTGCGCTACAAAGCCAATAATAGCACTGACAGCATCAGCCAAAAAAGTGAAAGTAGTGCACCATTGCGCAGGAGCTTCTTAGAGGGAACTATTTCACAGCACTTAGCATGGCACAACACATCATTGTTATTAGGCTATTATCATCATTGTTGCCGCCACATATTAGAATGCGTCTGTAGCCCTTTGTCCTCAAATATAGGCCCCCGATGAAGTCCCGCCCCATCTGCATTAACTGGTCAGCCCGTCACTCTCCATTAAGTTAAACCTCTTGCCATGGTGGACGATACAAGAAGCGCAAAACGCCCAACGACACGGAATCTGGTAAGTGTTGCTGTCTTATAATGTTATTCATATGTGACAGGCGGAGGCTGTGACATTAAATGCACGTAAACATGTTTTCGATTATTTAAAGATGCAGAAAAATTTATCAACCTGACACCACACTGTCCACTTTGATCAGATCCACTTTCTAGGACTGGGTTGGACCCGTAGTCTGCTTGAACCTTCGCTTAACTCTGGGTTCTGAAGAACGGCAAATTTTGAGTATGTTTGATTTTACCTTTATCTTCAGACTTAAAAAGATTTACTTTGTTCAGCATTCTTTTCAGTACAACCACATATGTTTGATTTTAGCTATTCTTTCCTTTTTTTTCAAACTTGTATCAACCAATGAGAGCTATAGTCCCCTAAAAGGTTGAGCCCCACATTGCTCATATTTTTTCTGAAACATCTTAGAGACAGAGTTTGAAGGAAATTCAAACAAAATCACTCAGCAGCACCAACCTCGTCCAGTTCAGAGATGTAGACGGGCTTCTCTTCGAAACCAATAGGCATGGCTTCATTGGGTGGGATCTCCACTTCCTCATACATCTTGTTGTTCTCCCTACGGATTCCTTCAGGCAGCAGCAACTGAATGTCACAGAGGAAAGGAAAAAGTGGAACCTGTAACGCTGGTCCATTTGTACAGAAAACTGTAATCCTGCAATGAATGAAGCTAGGTTGTAAAGTTTTTATGTCCTGTTTGAAACTAAATTCAGTGTCATTCATGGTTTGAGCTGTTTGTTTTTGGCTTCATGAAAAATTGCTCAGTTTGACAGAAATTTTGTGTTTTACAGTCAAAGCAGCCCAAACTAACCAGAGCGCCACGATGCTCTGATCAAACCATCAACCCAAATTTAAACACATCTTCAAAATTCTCAATCTCTTCCAATCACATCAATTTTAACACAACTTTGATCAATCACAATGGGTCAGCTGATACATCATCAAGTTTAACTTCTGTTTTTGATTATGATCATGCAGACGTGTGGAGGAGTCTTCCAACCTGCATGCTACAATGCTATGAAGAAGATTATCACATTCATGCAGATCTCAGGGAAAGTGTTGAGAAGGGATTTTAATTTCCAGATGCTCACATTTCTCTTCTTCTTTGGTTTTATTAGGTTCTTTCATAACCCTTTTACAGCACTGAACCTCCTAACAATCCCGTTTTTTCTTTATGTCATGAGCAGAGACAACATAGAAGTGATGGAGGATTTTACCAATGATTGTCAGGTAACTTCCTTATTAACAAGTTATCTGGTTTGAGGCATCACAAGTCAAACATCTAGCATGACTCATGAATTTAATGAATGGAAGTGTTAGTGGCTCTCTCCTAACCCTAACCTACCGTTTAGTTAAACTCACTCTGAGTTAGATAGGTCTGTTTTGTGTTGCTGCCATCATAGTTCATTATGATGCAGGTCATATTTCTCTCTCACACATCCACATTTTCATAATCAGAAATTAGAAGCAGATGATGTATGTCTATCAGGTAGGGCTGTGATTGGTCAATGTTGCATTGATGTTTTGTGGTGACTGAACAAAATTAGAAAGATGTGGGGAATTGATTAGAACTGAACAAATTTACGATGATAGCTGCAATCAGAACATCTTGGATTCCTGGGGAGACTGAAAAACAATCACATCAAATCAGCATTATAGCTCATTTTGTAACATGTTTTCAGTGATGAACCCCCAGAGTCAGAAACAGAATCAGCGGTCTATATCTCACCCTGGCTGCTCCAACAAACGCCGGGGCCTTGGCTGCCTCTGCGTAGCTGTCGTAGACGTTAGGATATCGGACCCGTTCATACACTCGTTCTCTGCTGAGAAGAGGCTCAGAGCGTGAATTCAGCAGGGCATTCTCACTGTATTAACAAAGAAAGAACATCTCGCTTTACTCATAAAATAGAAAAACAGCAATATTTTAGTTTTTCATGGATTTCTCAGTTTGTCATCCTGTTAACTGTACGTTTTGTTTTCTATTTAGTTTCTTTAAAGGTGTAGCAGCTGCTTCTCTACTTCTGTTTGGTTTGGACTGCAGTTATTTTCTATGTTTTGTATCTCTGTGTCATTTTCTCTTCCTTTCACTATCATTATCCTTTTATTAACAATGTTAGATACATAAAGCAGCTGTAAACACTTTTACAAAATAAAGAACAAAAGTTCGTCTGGCAAAGCAAAGTGGATCAAAGTGGCCGGGTGGATGGATGGATGGATAGATGGATGGAAAGACGGACGGACGGGTGGGTGGGTGGATGGATGGATGGATAGATGGATGGAAAGACGGACGGACGGACGGACGGGTGGATCATCTTCCTTCTCCATGCATGAAAAATCAAGAAGAGGTTTGATGGATGATTCAAAGGAAGAGAGACATGAGGCATAATATTCCTCCCTAAAGTGGCTTACCTCTCCACTAATCTTTTCTTTTACACTGCGTTGGATTTGGCCATGCTAAGTTTTTAATTAAACAGATCACTGCTTCTTTCTTTCATCCTCTTACATTAAACTTTGTGAAGAAAAGATTTGACAAGCTGCAGATTGGTTGTGTGTCTCGCGGCTTTTTCTTTTCATGAAAAATGCAGCAGCTTGCAGGGATGGCTGCATTTACTTCAAACCAGAGATGGACAGACAGAGAACAAAGATAAATAACACAAAAGGGAAAGAGAAGGTTTGAGGATGGTGTACCGCTGGGCTCTCATCACTCTAGGGTCAAAGGTCGGGACAGCATCCGGGGAGTCACCCTCATCAGTTCCTTTTCCTCGCTTCTTTTCTCTCTTCTCCTCTCTCCGGTACATTTTCATCATTTGTTTCTCCTTCTCTGACTGGATGGTGACCTGGCAGCCATAGGCAGGTTTGCTCACCTCACCACTGACTTTTCTGCTGACATCTGAAGAAACAAACATGAAGAGTGTGAGGCAAAAAAAGAAGCAGGGGTGTCAAACATACGGCACGTGGGCCAACAACAGTCCACCAGAAGATCCCATCTGGCCCACAAGATTAAAGTGTTCATTATGAAAAAAAAGATATTAACAGTCTGATTAAAATAAAAATAATTGTAAGGTGTCTTGCAAAATGTAACCTCAAAATAAATAATTATATATATATGTAAAATTACATAAAACTATTTGTTAAACAAATTATGTAAATGATGAAGAGGAAAATATCTAATTGAATTTCCCTTATTTCTTATTAAAGGATAGTTAATTAAATGTAAAGAGGGTATTCTACACAACTGAGTCCATTGCTGGACATCTTTGTTTTGTACAACACAATGATTGTTGATGCTGAGGGCTCTGTGCTGTCAGCAACCATGCAGATGGCATCTCACGGGTTAATTTTCCACATCACAGCCTCTCTATAGGAGACACAACAGCTCAATAAAAGCAGAATTGCTCTTGAAAACAGATGAGATTTGATGATTGCACCATGGCCCGGGCTGATTGACTGAATGATTTCTTCTTTATCTGGTGGACTGGCTCCCCCCTATCGTTCTAACAGCTCCCCTCTTCCTGTCACTCTCACCCTTCCTGCCATTACCTCTCCAACTCCCAAGCCCTTAACTCTGTCACCCTCTATGCACCAACTCCTCTGTCTAAATCATTCCCTATCATTTACTTTCCCTCTCTGTAAGAGCTATTGTGCCTACTCTTGTCTCTCTAGAGATTGTCTCCAAACGTCCAGCAGTCTCATTTCCACAAGCAATCATGGAACCATAATTGCATTTAAGTGCATCATCAAGACAAAACAGGTTTGTTTATAAGACATTTCCATGCTTTTTAAATACTTATCTTTAAAACCATGATCATATTTTTTATATGGAATTACCCTGTGGTTGAATTGTGCTAATAAACTTGCGCTGATGTATAAAGCATGTTTGAAAACATATCTGAATACACGTTATTATATCCTTGAACGCAGTGTCAGGGATATAATAACGTGTATCAAATTTCACGATTATTGGATTTATGCTTTCCCCACCAGGTGGTGCTATAATCACAAGAAATCTGACTTTTGCCTATATCTCAGGAACTATTTGTGTCATTGACCTCAAAGTGTAAATGAAATCTTGATACTCTGTATAGATTTATGGTTTTTCCACCAGATGGTGCTTTATGCACAAAATAAAAAATAAAAATCCTATTTTTGGATATATCTCTGGAGCTATTTCTCTCACTGACCTCAAATTAAGTGCAAATAAAAGGTCATGACCTCAGGATTCATCCTGTCCTGACGTCATACTGGGCTGGTTCAAAGTTTTGACACCAAGTGGAGCTTTGTAACTCAACATGTGTGGCTTTAAATTTTAGTATTGTGTCAATTCGAGGATTGGAGAATGGAAGGTGGAGACGACCTCTAGCTGTCGTTCCAACTGCATAGACTTTGTTTATTATGTAATCATTAACAACAAAATTTCTCAAGTACTGAGTAAATGCCGGTCTTTGAAAGCTTTACTCATTGTCGCATTTATGTAATGTGTGTTAGAGGCAGAGAGGTGCAAATAAATGATAATAAGTGTATAAGTAAATAGATTTATGCTGTACAGGACTTGACTTATCTGAAAAAAGGGGAAGGTCTTTATGTAATTCCTAAATGTTGGATAAATAAAAAGATAAAAAGAAAAAAGTCCTACACCCTGAGGGCTAGAACATCTACAATGGCTTCAAAATGCCGAGAATGAAATAGATTCACATGGACAACATCAAAATCTGGTAGCAGTGAGGAAAGGCAGCTGTTAGTAAGTTACTTTAGATTTTACAAGTTGAATTCCAATAAAGATACAGAGGATGAAGAGGAAACACAAGCCTATGTAAATAATTGGTTTCTAATGCCACTGTAGATAGCTGACACAGTTAAACAATGTCTGTTACAGGGGTGTTTGTTATTAGTATGAGAGAGCACTGCCCACCTCCCTCATCACTGTCACCCATCCATGTAAAAACGAGCCTTGTGGAGCAGTCGCTCAACAGCTAGGGGCTTTTCTTTTATTCTTTCTCCCAAAACTTTATTAACTAGTTGGTAGAAACACCAAACCAAACTAGAACAGAAGGAATTACAGAAGCTTTATTTTGCTGAACATCTTCTGATTCTGTATAACAAAGACAAAAATTGTCAGCATTCTGAGAACAAAGTTAAGTTAGTTGAAGGTGCATGTTGGGTTTTTGACAGGGCTGCTGCTCGTCTCTGATCACCTTTGCAGTGTTTATGGACATCAGGTTTGAGAACCTCAGGGTTTCTTTCCTTGACTTACTTCTCTACTCTCTTCTCTACTCTTCAAGCCTTGACCTCCAGTGAAGCCCATGAGATGAAGATCTGCCTGTCCAAATATCTGCCTGTCTTGGAGCTCAACTGGAAAAGCTTGAATCACTCCGATGAGTCAGGTGAGGATCTTTGTTTCAATTGGTGGATTTTAAGCATCTAGCGATTTTGCACAAAAGTGATGGAGTAAGAGATAGACTGGCAGACCACGCCTTCTTCAAACTGGGGTTTTATCCAGAACTTTTATATATTAAGAACTAAGTATATGTACTATAAATGTTATCAGACCTATTTTCTTGATGAGCTATGAAGCATCCTGTTTAGGGAGATTAAATTTTTACTTGTTCTGTTTTTTATAATTTATGATTTAAGTGGACAGTGAAGACATTGAAAATTATTTAATTTATTGCTGCGTCTTCTAAATAAAGGTCAATTTTATTGGATTAAAGGTTTCTGTTTTGGTGCATAAAAAAATTATTAAAAGTTTTTAAAATTCTGTATCTGAAAGGTATCAGCCAATCAAAACAAATTTACCAGGAATTATCTTCCATCTGCTGAAGACTTTCAGGATGTGGTGTCGTTATTACCGTCTATTTAATAAAACACTGCCTCTGTAAGCCACTGAAATGTGGAGACGAGCCACTGAAGGAATCTGTTCTCTGATAAACATGTAAGTGCCAAGCTGTGAACTGCAATTTAAAAGCTAATCAGCAAGAGACAGGCATTCCAACTAAATCCCTAACTTCCTCATGGCATGCAAATTGTAGAAAATTTAATCAGTCTTTTTTAACCCCTCGTGACTTCACCCTCAGTCGTCAAGGCAACACTAATCTCAAAAGCTGTCTGGCGAGTGAAATGTTTGACACTGATCAGGATTCTTCACAGTTGGAAAAACACCAGCTATGTTTTGAAACACCATACAAGTGCGAGCACAATTGCAAGTTGTCCTTTTTGTGCTGCTTAGTGCAAAAAAGTTTAAAAATATTACAACCGGTTACACACTGACTGATTAAAGGTAGGCTACATGCCTATGGAAAACCAATATAACTATGCACTTTGCATAGATTCAGAGTTTTATATATCACATCAGCACCTCTTTGGTAAGGAATTGAATTAGAAGAGAAGAAGGCCTCTGGTTTCAGGTAGGGGTGCAACTAATGACCATTTTAATAGTGTACGAGTCACAGACTATTGAAACGATTAGTCGACTAATCGGATAATTTGCTTTGGTTTTTAAGATTATGTGACAAATGATAATAAACCCAAGAAAGATGGGTGCTAAAATGAAAAATATATCTTTTAAAACACTGCAGGCCAGCTTATACCAGATTTCACGCCAGCCACATGGATTGCGGAGGAATATTAATAGCTTTTAACAGCTCATCAGCTCCCTGTTTGTATGTAAATTCATGACATGAAAAATTCGCAGTTTGGCCATCTCCAACCATGCAGTTTCGACTTCTCACATTTGTTTGTTGACCCACTAAAGCAATTATATGTGTAGCCTAATGAAGTACAATCTTGAACAATATCTGCATGGTTACATTTTCGGAGCAGCATCACTGGCAGCAGTCCAATAAACTGATACACGGCAGTGAAAAATGCTGTCTGATTGTAATGACCTGCCAAATCACATAAAAATATTTTGCAGGGTAAAAGCTCCATTTAGCTGCATACTATATATTTGTATCCAATAAAGTCTCGGACGTAGCGCGGTTGGCAACAAACACGAGTGGTTGGTGTTGCTTGCCGTGCGTCGCTCCCCATGTATCGCAGAGTTTCCATAGGAAATGAATGGAGCATAAGCAACGTCGCCCCTCGTGTGTCGAGCCCATCATCCTGAAATAAGCCACACCTGCGGAGCAAAGATCTGCATCCTATCAAAATTAGTTAATAATGAACTTAGGTAAAGATTGTTTTCTGGTAAACGAAGGGCAGGTATATTAGAAGCAGTAAAATGAATAAATAAAATTGTATTTTTGTGAAGTACCTTCAGTGATTTTCATTCAGTATTATTTTTGATCTCTCAGTCTGCTAGTTAGCGTAGAAGTTAATGAGGCAAGTAAGATTCCCTTTCATTTAAATGCCCGACGTGCATCACCGACATGCTGCCATGATGTGGTCTGCTTTGCAATTGCAAATCTTAAAGGGTTTTTTTTGTTTGCTTTACCCAGGCTAAAAAGCACACACAAACTTGAGAAGTTTTGGTGCACATTGGTGTTGTGGACACCGCCATTTCTGTGTACAACACCATTCAGCAGAGACACTATAGAGATAATGAGGAAGTGAGATGCCTCACTCTGTGGAAAAAAACGCACCTGGCGACGACAGTCGACAATGAATTCCATTCCATTGACTATTTTTATTATATTTACTATTTTTTTGTCAACAAAGTCGACTAATTTCCATTGAGAATGGATATGAATTTTTTTAGGCTGATACTGATATTTGGCAGAAAAAAATCCCGATAACCAATTGAAAGCTATATAATAAATAAACAAACTTAATTTTTGGTTCCTTAATGTTTCCCGCCAATATTTAAATTTGTCTATTTTCCTCTTTCACAATAGTTTGTAAAATAAATAAACGTAATATGCATCAGAAAAAATTAAACAAAAATAACTGTTAAGTGTGTAGCATTTTAGTTTAAAATTTGTGTTGTGCAATAATTTTCATCAATGGTGACTACTATGGCTGCACAATTCATCAAATTTTAATTGTTATCACAATTTTAGTCGCCACAGTTAAATTAACCTGATTGTGAACGATATTTACATCGTACAAGTACTTTACAAGTGTAGCTGCAGGCTTCTCCAATCCCACACGTTCACAACCAGTAGTCTTCCAACAACCAGGGGGCGAACGCATGGCCAAACCTTTATTAAGTTTCTGAAATAACAAGCACACTTTTAACATTTGGCAGCTAGTTGAACTGATGAGCGCAAGTCATGTCGAAGAAAAAATATAGAAACTCTGGATATATAGAGAGCCGTGGTTTGTGACTCAAAATGGGTCAACATCTATTGTCTGGACTTGTTAGTTTAAGGCAAACGTCAATGGAAAGTACCATTGGTAGGCTAGCGGTTAGCATGCGCAAACAAACTTAAGGGATTTGATTTAGTTGTAAATGGTTTTTACTATATTTTCGTCCAATGCAGTTGAAGTAATGCAGTTGAAGTTAGCATTATTGTTTTACATGAACATTATTATGAGATTAATTTATGATATATTTAGAAATACACAGAATTTATCCTCAGATTGTAAAACTGTGCTGAACAACATTGAGGATGCAAAACATACTGATGCAATATGGTGCATTATTGAATTGAATCAAAGACAAAATGATCGTAGTGCAATCGAATCGTGAGACCTGTGAAGATACAGCATTTATAAAATTACTAATATTTTCATTGCCATTTAATATATCATGACATATAGAATGTATAAACCATGATAAAATCCAGATACGTTTCCCCAAATGTCAAGATGTCATCTTTGATAAAAGTTGTAATTTATATATAATAGTCTCAAATAGTCTGGCACTAATTGTCGCACAGATATTCACTGTTACAGCCTGTGTTGCTTACATATTTTCTGACAAATCTGTGACAATAATAATGTTACGTCTTCGGTGCTGCAGTGAAAAAACCTCCTCCCAACTACATGCTCATTTTTCCTCCTCCACCATCCCTCCGTTAGCTGCCTTAACCTGCAGCTGACGGAGAAAAGAAGAGTTGTTCTGTACTCCCATTCTGTACACTTACTTTCCGCAACAACTGAACAACTGACTACTAATAGGACGCATCGAATAAAAAAACTCCTGGTTAGGATCAAAGTATGTTTTGTCTTTTCCTTTTATATTCGTCCGATTTTTGCACTTTAAATGCTGCGGTGATGAGCGGTTGTGGAACTTTGTTCTCTCTACTGTCAATGAAACACTGGAGTGATGTCACTGATTACCATGCTTCATATATTTTTCACTGTCATATGGCTTCTTGTGACACAGTTCCAACACATCGTCACAGTTTTATCCACTAACCAGTTTCATTCATCATTTAAAATTTACAGGAAAGGTAAAATGTTCCCCTACAGGCGCCTCCTGCTTCCGCTCACTTTGTTCCTCCACTCAACTCGGTAGTTCAGTTCACATGCTGCCAAAACGAACACATAGCTCCCAACTGATCGTGGATCAAAGACGATCTTTGCATCACAAGCTACTTAGCTATGCTTTCCTAATTGGGATAACCACAGCGATTTTATTGCTAACATGGAGGGGGAGCATCTCTAAGTTAATGTACCGTAACTTTATGAAAGCCATCAGTGCTGATGTACACAAACGCGTGATTTGTCATAACAATGGCAAACAGAACTGAAGCTACAAACATGCCGAGTGATTAATTTCACAATATTATAATAAACTCACCTTTCGGCAAACTCCACTTAGCGCAGTGCTGTAAGCTCTTATTTACAGTCTATGAGTAACCCAAATGGAGTCAGAGCACCATCTAGTGGACAAACGTCGGAATTATTTTAGAAAAAAAACCTTAGAATTTCCCTGAAAAGGGAAAAATAAAGTATTTTACATTTCATTTCAATTACATCACTCTGCACCCCTAAAGCATTTAACAGCATTTACTGTTCTATGAGTTGTGAAGAATAAATTGGAGTATAATCAGCAAAATTGAAATTTAATCGGTGTGTCAATCAATCAGTCGAGCTTTAGTTGGTAGTGTGCAAAGCATTGTCTGGTGCATTCTTATAACTGAATGAATGAAATAACTAATATTGTTATTAATATCTTGGTTCAGTCTATCATACCCAACAATAAAATCTTAATTTAAGCCCTATTAATGTTTAAAGCTTGTTACATACTCCACGAGAAGCGAGAAATGTGTTCTTTTTCTTGAGGTCGCAAGAACAAAAAAAAAAGTTCTTGTTCGGCATGGCATTTATACTCCACAAGAAGTCACCCTGCC
>JBAMHX010000007.1:28157553-28167609 GCA_037177515.1 Pseudomugil tenellus | reverse complement strand
CTCCTGTGTGAGGGACATAAAGACCTGGATGACAATTAATTACCTCCTCCTGAATCCAGAAAAAACAGAGGTCATTCCACTAGGTACCAAAAATCTGAGAGATGCGCTCTCCAACCAGAGAATCATCCTAGACGGTGTAAGTGTAGCCTTTAGCTCGACCGTACGAAATCTGGGAACTTTATTTGATCAAGACTTATCACTTAAGGCTCATATAAACCAAGCTTGCAAAACAGCATTCTTTCATCTGAGCAACATTGCTAGAATCAGAAATATTTTATCTAACAGTGATGCAGAAAAACTCATCCATGCCTATGTTACATCTAGGTTCGATTACTGTAACTCTTTGTCTTTGTCACCCGACGACTACAGACCAATACATCTACTGTGTCACTGTTTAGAGCAAATAAACACCTGGATGAGAGAAAAGTTTCTCCAATTAAATGAAGATAAAAGTGAAAAAAATCTGTTCGGGGTCTTAAAACTACCAATAAAGTCTGTAACATTGGGAGTGCTGATGGACTCAGATATGACTTTCAGCAGCCACATCAAAGCTGTGACTAAAAAAGCTTTTTACCAACTGAGATACATCAACTGAATTAAAGGTTTAATCTCTCAGAAAGACCAGGAGAAACTCATCCATGCAATAATCTCCAGTAGACTTTTTTGCTTTCCAAAAAGAGCATAAAACATTCACCAAATGTAGAAATGTTTAAATCCAGGTTAAAAAATTTTTTTCATCCAGCTATAAATAAAATCTGGACTTTTAATTATGCTTTTAATTAGTTGTGCTTATTAAAATAGTTTTGTGTATTAACAAATACTCTGAAACATTTCATGTTTATAACTTATGTTGCGTTATATTTTTGGTTTCTATTTGATATTAAAATAGCAGAAAATTACATTTACAAAGTATCAGTACATGCTTTTAACTACATCATCTTTTATATTCCACACTATGTGTGTGTAAAAGTCTTGCTCTCACCTGAAGCTTTAGGGTTTGAACACAATCCCCTCGCAAGCACATGGTTCATCCTTGTTGCATGTTCACATATGCAAAAGTTGATATAGATTTTTGTTTGTGAATATTTTGAATTTGGCAGCCCAGATAACTTTTCCTTTCAAATTCAATTCTGTCCCTTTCTCTTCTGTTTTCATGTCAGGTTCATCATTGTCATGTCAGGACTAAAGATTACAAGAAAATAATTTTTAAAATTAAGAATATTAAGGGCAGAAATATGTAAGAAATGCCTCCCTTGACAAAGAAAATCTGTCTGGCAAGATACAGACTGCTGTTCTATATATATGGTGTTTGACAGGACAAGCTAAAAAAAAAATCAATGAAATTTATATGTTGTTGTCTTTTACTTTTTTAAATTGTAAATTAAAATGACAAAACAATAATCAGATTTAATTTAAGAACATATAAAGAAAAGTAACGTAGCGAAGGAGGGTTGGGGTGTTTACATTTACTTAGCTTATGTGGTAACATGCTTAACGGGTTACAGACAAATGAGTCGAGTCTTGCCTAGGAGTGATCTTGCTCTCCTTTTCCTTGAACCACTTTTTCACAATCTAGGCTTCGTGAATCCTAGTATTGTCATCTTGGAATATTGGTCGTGTCATCAGAGAAGATGGAATATCCTGCTTATTCAGTATATTCAGGTACTCCGCTTACGACTGGAGGATGCCTTTTTCACTTGATTGTTTTAGAAATGAGAAGCTTCTCATTGAGACTATCTAACTTGTTGCACCTGACAGATAATCACACATGTGGTCAATATCTGATAAGAAGCTAATACATTTAAAAAACAGGTAACTTTGTTTTTGTATTACTGTAGCAACTTACTAGTGCTACCACACAATGTAAACAAAAAAGGCGTAATATGATTTTTACCACGCCCAAGTATCAGACACAATACAATCACTCAATGTACTACTCTATCATATCATATCCAAGAGACAAGAATATCAAAGAACCTGCTGACATGGCCAATCCAATGACTCCTTCTCAAACCACTATCCTTCTTAGATGAAGCGATGAGAGGAGGCCGCCTCAGAGCCTGCTCCTGATATGTGACATCAAGGTGAACTACTGCCTTCTCCACCAGGAATACCAGGCCTATTAAAAGAATAGAGAGCTGCAGGGCTAACTTTCTTTCCTTTTATAGCTCATTGCCCTCCATAGGTTCAGCTTACGAAGACAGAGGGGAGAGATACTGAGAGAAAACGGTGAGAGAAGATACACACAGACAGATAAATAGAAAGATATTCTAATAAATCTTAAGTTATGTTGATCTCTTTGGGTGTTTGTTTCTTGTTGCTTTTGTAGAATTTTATGTTTTAATTCTTTCCTGTGAAGTCTGGTGAAGCTGATAACTGGTGGTCAGAAAATAGGAACCCATTATAACAGACCTTCAAGGAAACAGCTCGGATTCTTCTAAGACCTACTAAAAATTAAACCAATGCTTTGTTACATTATCTAAACGTCCATTTTAAAATTTAAGTTTTTGACATAGGAATGTTATATTCAAAAAATCTTAATAAAAAACAAAAGTTGAAGAAAAAGACAGAAAGAAGAGAAAAATATAATGAAAGATTTTCTTTTATAATTTTGTTTGTTTACATATGAAAAGATAAGCTAATACATTATTGTTAATTTACTTTTATTAACACTTAAGAAGCCAAGCCTTTTTTTGTTATTTTTCTCTATTTCCTCAACCCTTTCATGTTCAGTCAAGTAATGACCATTATTTTTTAGGACAAACTAGGCAATAATAATATGTATTCTAAAATTATGTCACTTCAATTGGTCAATAGTTATAAAAACAAAATGGAATTTAGAATTCAATTTTAAAAATGGACAAATCAACAATGAACCAGCTTTTTCATTTTCAAATAGGTTTCTCTCAGGCTTGGCTATCAGGAAAAAAATCACAAACACAACAAAATATCTTTACGTGATGCTCTCCCTGAAGTGGGAGTTGAAAATCCCTCTGACAGGGAATTCCCCCAGACGTTCCCAGCAGATCCTTACAACAAGTTTGGACAGCCAGACTTGACTGGCATCCTTCCCCACCTTCTGAGCCAACTTACCACCAGGTGGTGATCAGTTGACAGCTCTGTCCCTCTCTTTCTCTGAATGACCATGAAATGTGACCACAAGGCCGAAGACATGATTACAACTCCATCATTGCACAGCAGTCCAGAGTGTCCTGGGGCCGGGTACACATGTGAACACTCTTATGGTTTTTGTTATGGAGAGTTAATTATGAGCAAAGAAGTCCAATAACAATACACCACTCTAGTTCAGATCAGAGGAGGGTGAGGATTTCCTCCCAATCATGCCCCTCCAGGTGCCTCAAAGATCAGTGCAGTCACACAGTAGAACAGGGGAGTCCCCAGAGGAAGTTCTCTCCAATACTCCCCCCAAGGACTCCAAAAAGGGTTGGTACTCTGAGCTGCCGTTTGATGGAAGGTGGAGGGTGGCTACCCCTCTTGTCCACTGGGGTGAAGCCTAGTGAAGCCTAAATACTAGGACTGCATCTTTTTTAGAACCTCTCACCAGGAGCAACTACAGAGTGGAAGAAGGTCCAGACCTTCATGAGGATACCCCTTCCAGAGCCCAAGCAGTGCATTGAGGTGAGTACAACTAAATCTAGCCTGAACTGCTGAACCATCTTCTTCACCAGACAGATGACATTCCACCACTTTTTGCAGCCAAGAATCAGACTTCTGGGTTCCCCACCCTTGGCCACCACACAGCTCACACTTCACTTGACCCATATGGTCCCTTATACAGGCAGTGAGACCACAGGAGGGGCTTCTATATAACAACTTTAGGTTGAGGCTGATTAAGCCTCATGGGCAAAGGACAGTCCAACAGGCACTCACACTTGTGCCACATCCCCTGGCCTGGCTCTAAAGGGATTGTCAGAGTGACCGTCACGGCAAGGGGAAATAACTCAGACCTAAACAATTTTTATCATTTTAGTGGTCACTGACACACTAGACACAATTTCTCCCCTCATTATTTTTTTTAATAATCTCCACCGTGACTGTTGACCAAATTAATTTACCATTTTTCAGTTGGACCTATGTTTTTGATTAATTGATGATCCAATGACCAATTTTGGAACAGGTCATACAGCCAAAACCCATCCACCCAAAGTGCACCTAGTGGATAATCTGCAAATTCATGTCACTTGCTCAAAATAGATAGTTCATTCCTCAAAAGCAAGTCTTTATGTCAATGAAACTTTCAGTGCCATCAAAAGGAAAAATCCTGACACCATTGTTTATGAACAAGACAATCAAATGACTTTGTCAAGTCTTTCAGTATGACAGTTTACTCTGTAAATGTTTTCTGATGCAAACAAGACAGACCTTTGATTATACTACCTGAAAACTTAAGACAGCACTCTATACTATTTCCACAGCCATTGAAAACTACAGTAAAATTAGTCATTACTGTATCTAATGAGGTAACCGAGTACAAGACACTGAAAATGTATGCTTCACATTTTTACTTCATATTTACTTTGCAATTCTAATTATTTCACAGCATTGTGCAAAAGAAAAAACATTCTTATTTACAACAAACATGAACTCCTTTTGGGTAGAGCTGTGTACAACTGTAAACTATACTGCAGTACATTTGGAACTGAACATACAACATATACAGTATGTAAATCATTCATGGACATCCAGATCTTCCTCTGTCTGGCCACATATTATCATCTTTATCACATTGAATATCATCTCTTAGAATGCAACGAGGAAAAATCTTTAAGACTCTGCTGTGATGTCATCACATGCTGCATCCATGGGCACTAGCAGGGCCATTTGGGTACGTGGATGCCGGTCATTTACCTTCCACCTCCAGAAATGAAAAATTCTTCTATTGGATTTAGGAATGGTGAGTAGTGAGGGAAATATTCCACCAGCATCCTATCAGGTGCTGCAAACCACTGGCTGACGACATCTGAGTGGTGAAAATGCACATTATCCGAAATAACAACAATACTTATCCAGATCAGTTAGACCCCTCTCATTCTCAGGGGATATGTTCCTATAAAGAGTGTCTAAAAACGTCAGACAATTTCAGGAAAAAGTACTACTTAAAAATATTAAATTTGCTTGACACTTTAAGGTTATAGATTTCTTTTCCAGTGTGGATGGCAAATTTATTCAAGATCAGGGTATTTTTTATCCACCATTTTAATCCCAATTTGGTGTGATCTGTATTCAGACTAAATGAACCACAGACAAGAGAGAGAGTTTGCCCAGATGTTTTCTTTGGCTCTATGATAGACTCATAAGCTGCAGGTAATACTCTGCCTATTGCCTACTGGTTGCTGAGATACGTTCCCAACGCTCACACCATCCTACACTGGATAAAGCAGGTATTGAAAATGGTAAAATGACTTCACAGTGAATATATCCACAGAGAAAGTTGTTTTGGATGAAGTGTGTCACAATCTATTGAGTAAACCCTTACATACACCTCAGGCATCACTTCTATAAGCAGATGGTGAATGCCATCTTTCTCTCGCTGTTATCACACTTGGGAAGTTTGCATGTGGATTTATCTTGTATGTTTTGTACTTTTTTTTCCTGATCAGTGTCTCAGTGGGAAAATCTTTATCTGACATATGAGCTCAAAGTAACTCCCGCCTGTCTTTAGTTATCTCAGAATGTGTTTGTGTGTGTTTTCATGGGAGTTTGCATTGGTTCTGTGGGTAGGAAGCTGTGATGATTTCCCAAGACATCTCAGTCAAGCCTTATTGCTTTTAGGCAGCAAGCTCCTAAAGAGAAGAGAAAATGGTGGGCGGAGGGAAAGGGCACGCAAAAGAATTCATGAATACTTATGTGTGAAGAAAATGACCAGGATCGAGGGGGGTGGAGAATGGAATACATTTCACACAGGTGAAGCTAAAGAAAATTCAGAAATTGAGAGAACTTTTTCTTAGATTTGAAGGAAGGAACAAATAACTAAATAAACTAATAACTAAAAAAAACTCCAGTCCCTCAGGAAACTGGACACGTGAGCAGTACACAGGTTTACAGTTTCCCTTTCAGTTATTTTTACAGGCAGTTTAATAGATTTTCAACAAAAAAAAGGTTTATTTTTGGCTTTATTTCAGCTACAGTGTAATAAAAAGTAGCTCGAGGGCTTGATGGTTTGCCAGGTAGTCCTGATCATCTGTATACAGTTGAGTGTTTGAGACATAAAATCTGAGCAAAACGGATCTGCTGAAGTCAGCTTCCTGACATGAGTGTCATGCCCTGCTTCGGACTCTATCAGCCCAATTATCATCGCCTGCCACCAGACTCGTTATCCCAATCACCTGCACCTGTTCCTTCACAGCTTTAAATCCCTCAGCTCACCAGTCACGCCTTCGTCGGACATTGAATGAATGAACGTACATCAACCTATGCTTGTTCCTGCTGCTCCTGGCCTTCCGTGTTTTGGATACCCCACAGCCCGCCTTCCTGCTCCATGTGCCTGCATGCCTCCTCAGTGTAAATCCTTTATCTGTTATGTTTCTCTGACATAAACAATGCTATCTGTGTCTTACTTGGAGTAAGAACATTCTCTGTACACTTCAGTTATATGACGTACCATCATTAGGACTTAAAAGAAGATCCTTTTCCGCTGCTTATATCTAGGTGTTAATTGACTAATTTGTAATGTATTCAATCATTTGAACCAGAAGAAGTTGATAAATAGAAGTGTGTGTAATTTGGGGAGGTGTGGGAGACATGCCAGAAGGCGTGGCAGAGGGTGTTGGAGGTGGCGTGGAAGTTGTTCGCAATCTCTCCATCTCTCTTTCTTTGACTCTTCACCAATAACCTGTGATGTTGCTGTCTTTTTCTCCATGATCTTCTGACCTTCCTTTGCGCCCTGTCAGATAAATCACTGATAGATCTGACTTTTCCTCCTTTCTTTCGTTTTCTGTTTCGTTCTCTTTCCTTCTTTAAATATTCTTTATACTTCTCTGGGTCTTTCCTCAATCTTTTTCTGTATTCTCTCACCCTCTCTGCTCCACTCTTTTTATGTTCTTTTGGCATTGTTGTTTGCTTTCTCCCAGCTTAGCTCTATAATGTGAAATATAAGTCAGCATTATCATCATGTTTATCATATTGCATATTATTTAGTACTTTTAGGAATTACATTTATTTTCAAATCAAATATATTATTAATATCATGGTTTTAAGAGTATAATGTAAAAACTAATGATCAAACTTTGCCTTAAATATGTGGTAAATTACATGTTGTCACAACCGTTACAATTTGTTACGGTTGTTACTGTTACGGTTGTGACATTTTTAGCTAATTCCTAGCATAAATGAAGCATGCTAACAAGAAAATGGCTAGCAACAATTGTTTAAACAGGTGTACATGCAACAAAGCATATTTTATTGGTTTGAGCCCCAGAAAGTGAACCTATTTGCAAATAATATGTGTACGGTTGTGACAGTTATTAATGTAACATCTTGATATTAAGACTTTGGAACATATTTACTTAAAAACAATGAGAGCTAATCACTCACCATGCAAGCATAAGAGAAAGGGATGCAGTGTGACTTCCTGGTCAGAATTGTAGGGGTGTGGCTAAAACCAGGCTCCACCCATGGTTGTGACATGAAAGTATGGGACACCATTTTCTAAAGCATGTTTTTGCAATTTTAAAACCATTTCAAAATGAACCTAAATGTTACATTTCTCATAGATCAAACAGGAAGTGACTTACAGAATTTATCAAGGAAGTCATTCATTTAACACAAATACTTTATTTTCCGATGTTATATCAAAATGTCAGACACTTTTCTTTTTCTTCCTTAATCTGTGTCACTGTTTCTTAGTATTACTCTCCCTATACAACATAGTTGCCATACACATCTGTGTATGGTACATAGACGAAAAAAAGTGTGTTCCTGTGTATGTTTGTGTGTGTGTGTGAGAATTGTTTATCTGGTCTAGTCTTTAGACATCTTGCGTATAAACTATAGGAGAGAACACCATGTCACACCAGAAAACATTTGTGGTTGCTACAAGAATATATAGTTGCTGTGATCCAGGTTTGACTGAGTAAAATCTGAAATGTAAAAGCATCCCTCTTGTAGGCTACTCCCCATCTGTGATGCATCCTATCACAGCGGTGTCATCTGCAAACTTTAGTATGTCATCCTTGTAAGAGGCCGCATAGTTGTAGGTGAACAGGTTGCTGAGGATGGGATTGGGGACACACCCCCGTTGGTGTGCCAATGTTTGTGATGATGCTGGATAAAGACCAGGCTAAAGGCCTGCCAGTCTGAAAGTCCAGAAGTCACAGAAAATGGGGTGTAGTCTGAGGGAATACAGTTTGTGGATGAGTTTGTGGCCGTGTTGAATGCATACTGTAATTAACAAAGGGCATCCTGATGCAAGACTCTTAAGTGTGAGATGGTAATGTGCAGGGCAGTATCAATGTCGTCTGAGGTGGACCTCTTGGGCTGGAAGACATACTGTAAATGAATGAATATGGATCAGCATCACTCTTTTATAGCATTTCATAATGATTGGAGAGTGTCATTGATGTGATTATTTGCAATACTGGATAACTTCGTTTGATAAAGTTTTTTATTTTTGTCTAATAGTCAATTTTTTCTAAACCCCTCTCTGAACCATGTGTGAATGTTTTAAGCATTTTGTGTCTTTTATTGATCTGACACAAATTTTCTATAAAGGTCACGACACATGGGATCTTTTCTTATTCATTAGTAACATGGCTGACAAATGGAAGCTGAATTATTAATACAAAGTTGGCAAGTTGGAGAATTTGCTTCAGTCCTTATTTAACTTGTCTTGTTCCATTTAGTGTTGTTAAGAAAGCCAATTAAATTCAGGCAGTTATGCTGCTCAATGACTCATGTTCTTAAATCTTAAAAAAGGAAAAAATAATCCTAGGGGATTTTGTGAAGGAGATGCACTTGGGCTGTAAACCTCATTCAAAGGTGCAAATAGGCACTGTGAATCCACTGAGAGACATGAGTGTTGGCAGGTGTCCCATAGTGAGGAGTGCGAGACAATCCCAGACTTCGTGTCAAAGTGGATGAGTTAACAAAAACATGGACTGTCTCAGTGTCTGCATAGTTCAATAAAATATTCTTATTCTTAGGAATGACACGAAACCCTGGATATGGGCAATTTAAAGTCCTCAATCAGTCTATCCCCAAGGTGCATGTCTTCAGATGGGAGAGGAAGCTGGAACACCTGGAGAGAACCCATGCTAACACAGCGAGAACATGCAAACTCCACACAGATAAGTCAAGTCTGAGCTGGGGATCAAACTGTCAACCTGTTTGCAACCACTGTGCAGCCCAAACTCGGATTACAAAAGGAAAAAAATAATACATTCCCCATATAATGTTGGCAGAAAAGTGCAACTTCCACCAGTTGCATGAAGACAAATATCATTTTACTCTGATATAAAATCAGCATCCTACCTTCACCTATGGTCACGAGCTGTGGGTAGTGACCGAAAGAACGATATCGCGAATATAAGCAGCCAAAATGGGTTTCCTCTGCAGGGTGGCCGGGCTATCCCTTAAAAATAAGTTGAGAAGCTCGGCCATCTGGGAAGGACTCAGAGTAGAGCTGCTGCTCCTCCACATCAAGAGAAGGAGCAGCATCGGAGGTGGCCCTGGCATCGGGTTAAGATGCCTCCTGGACACCTCCCTGGTGAGGTCTTCCGGCCATGTCCCTGGGGGAGGAGATCCCGGGGTACAGCCAGGACACGCTGGAGAGATTATCTCTCCCGGCTGGCCTGGGAAGGCCTCGGGATCCCTCCTGATAAGCTGGCAGGTGTGGCTGGGGAGAGCTAAGTCTGGGCTTCCCTCCTTAGGCTGCTTCCCCCGGGACCCGACCCCGGATATGCAGACAATAGAACTATGCTAACTCTATTATGTTCACTGATAGCCAATATATTCAGAGTTTATGTGACAGGGTCAGATTGAGTTTTATGCATGTTTTAACACTGCATGTTTCTAAATGTTTTAATTGCTTGGTCACAT
>JBAMHX010000007.1:28109185-28129110 GCA_037177515.1 Pseudomugil tenellus | reverse complement strand
CGACAAAACCCCTACACCCAACTTCGACCGGGAGCACCTGGGCATGCCATCCGCGTTGCTTGGCGTCAGCTGCTAATTCGGAGTACTTCAGTCGTTTCCGTTCATATGCTTCACCCACTGCACCTTCCCAGGGTACAGTTAGCTCCACAATAAAAACTGACTTCAGTGAGGTTGACCATAAAACCAGGTCTGGCCTGAGGTTAGTTGTCAGAATCTCAGGCGGAAAGATGAGTCTCTGGTTCAAGTCAACCTGCATTCTCCAATCCCGGGCACTGTCCAAGAGGGTTGGCTCCCCTCTTGCAGAAGGTTTTTGTGGAAGATGTCCTGCTCTCACAAATGATCTGGTCGGTACCCGTCCAGGCACCGAAATGGGGAGAGCATTGATGGTAGTTCTCCTTTCTTCCAGATTGGTGGCCAGTTGTCGCAGAACCTGGTTGTGTCTCCAGGTATAGCGGCCCTGGGCTAAGCTGGTTTTACAGCCAGTGAGGATATGCTTTAGAGTTGCAGGGGTTTGACAGAGCGCACAAGAGGGATCTTCACCGAACCACTGGTTGAGATTTGTGGGTGAGGGAAGTACGTCATAAGTGGCTCTGACGATGAAGCTGATTTGGCTCCCTTCCATTTCCCAGAGATCCCTCCATTTGAGCTTTCTTTGTTCCAGGTATTCCCAGCTAGTCCATTGACCCTGTTTGGACTGTGAGACTGCCTTTGCACGTCTGCCTGCTTCTTCTTGTTGCCGTACCTCGGCCACAACCAGCTTTCTCTTCTGGCTAGATGTTGCTTTGTGCCACATGGGTCGACTTGACCCAAATCCCAAGCCGCTTCTTCCATGCTGTACCTGGCCCACGATGTCTCCATGCCTGAGAGCAGATTTTGCTAGCTCCATGGCTTCAGATGGGATCCATTTCCTTCCAGTTGTTAGCCTGGGAGCCGCTAGTTGGATCCTGTCATCTTGGGAGTCATTCAGGGTCATGTTTAACCTCACTTTGGTGCATTTGAACTCCTCTGTGAGGCTAGAGATGGGCAGATCCAGCGCACCATGCCCATATAGGCTGATGTTACTGAGACAGCGTGGGAGGCCAAGCCACTTCTTAATATATGAACTGACCGTCCTCTCAAGCTTCTCAACCTTGGTCATGGGAATCTCGTACACAGTCAGGGGCCACATAATGCGAGGGAATAGTCCAAACTGCAGGCACCACAGTTTTAACTTCCCAGGAAGCAAGGTCTTATCTATGCTGACCAGGCCTTTGATGGTTTCCTTCCTCAGCTGGTCAGCCTGGTCAGAGTCTTTGAGGCTGGCATCGTACCAGCGTCCCAGGCTCTTCACAGGCAGTTCTGATACCAGTGGGATGGGTGTCTCCTTGATGTAATATCTCTGGTCCACTAGTTTTCCTTTGACGATTGATATGCTCCTGGATTTACTGGGTTTAAACTTCATCCGTGCCCATTCGATGTTGTCCTGAAGTTTTCCCAACAGTTGTTTTGTGCAGGCCACGGTTGAGGTCAAGGTGGTCAAGTCATCCATGTATGCCCGAAGGGGGGGCAGACGATGTCCAGATTGCAGACGTTCTCCTCCCACGACCCACTTGGAGGCTCGAATGATCACCTCCATTGCCAAGGTGAAGGCTAGAGGGGAGATGGTACATCCAGCCATTATTCCTACTTCCAAGGATTGCCATGATGTTGTGTATTCTGTTGTTTGGATACAGAATTGCAAATCATGGAAGTAGCTTTTAACCAGGTTTGTGATGGTACTTGGGATGTGGAAGAAGTCAAAAGCAGACCAGATGAGAGAATGAGGGACAGACCCAAAGGCATTGGCGAGATCTAGGAACAGGACGTGCAGATCTCTCCCTTCCCTTTTGGCTGATTGGATCTGGTGCCATATCATGCTTGTATGCTCCAAGCATCCTGAGAATCCAGGTATTCCGGCTTTCTGCACAGATGTGTCGATCAGGTTGTTTTTCTTCAGGAACGTTGTCATTCTTTTAGCAACTATGCTAAAGAAGATCTTCCCTTCCACATTTAGCAGATTAATCTGTCGGAACTGACCGATGTTTGAGGCATCCTTCTCCTTGGGAATAAGCACTCCTCCAGCTCTTCGCCATGCTTTTGGAATCGTCTGCTTTGTCCAAATCGCCTTCATGAGCTTCCACAGATACCGCAAGACATTTGGGGAGTTTTTATACAGCCGGTATGGAACTCCATTTGGTCCAGGAGCTGAAGCTGCTCTTGCCTTCTTCACTGCTTCCAGAGCCTCACCCCATTTAGGGGGACTGTCATCAAGTTGGTAACCTGGTTCAGGAAGGGGCGGCATGTCTGGGGGTATCTCCCGCTGTTCAAACCTTTGGTTGTCTGTGTGGATTGCTCTCAGGTGGTCTTCTAACTCCTGCTTAGGAACCATCAGTGACCCGCTCTTCTCCTTTGTGAAGAGCCCTTTCACAAATCTGAAGGGGTCACTGTAGAATGATGTTCTTGCTTTTTCCTTCTTTTTGCGTCGAGTTCTGAGATTTTCTGCTCTCCGCAATCTTCCCAGGCGCTCCTTCAGGTCCATTTGCAGGAGGTCAATGCCTTCTTTCTCCTCTGGTGGCGCTTTCTTCCATCGCTTCCTCAGTTCCCTTCTTTCTCTAACAAGGAGCTTGATCTCTTTTTGCCTTCTGGACATGGGAGGGGTTAATGATGTCCTATCCTTTCCTTTCACTTTTGTCCCGAACCGTTCTGCTCCGTATGAGTAGATCAGATCGCCCATTTTGTCCAATTTCTTCTCCACTCTTCCATTGTTTCCCTCAAGGATCTTGATTAGGTCTGCATCTAATGTTTCCCACTCGTTCTTGCTGTTGGACTTCGGCCACTTAACCTGTGGTCTGTGGTTTTGAGTGTTCTTCTCCAGTATTGGTTGCAAGTGGCTTGTTTCCAAGTGTTCTGAAGTTGTACTTGAGGTACATTCAGCCTCTGGGGTACTGATGCTCATTGGACTGTGGGTTGAGTCCTGCCGTTGAGCTTCACTCGCCTGACTTGACCGGTTTCTCCGAAAGTACTGGTCAATGCGAGGTCCAGGCGTCACATTCTTCAAGCACTTCTTCAGTCCTTGATGTATTCTTAGACCTTTGTAGGTTGTTATCTTGGACCAGCCACAGGAACATACTTGGAGTTCTCGTCCTTCAGCTGGTGGTAATTGTTCTGTGCTCATTCTTTCATTCGTTGTCTTGTTCATTCCAGGGTCAGTTACCGGGAGGTCAGCCAATGAGTCTTCTTCCGCCCCCGCTCTCGCAGACTCTAGGGGTGTTTTTCTCTTTGGAGTTTTCGTAGCAATGAGGGGTGGCCTTTGTCCACTTAACAAGTGACGGAGACTGCCATCATGGATAGCTAGTCCATGACAGCCCCGTGGTGTCTTTCCTTCCTGTCAGCTGTCTTTCCAAGCCGTCACATGGTCTTTCCCTAGTTGTCAGCTGCTCTTTCACAGCAGTCACTGGATTTCTCCAGCTTTTCAATTGAGCTTATAGGACTAGATGGTACAATCCCTAATGAATCAGCACTTAGTGAGGGGTTGGGGCTAGAGGGGCAAATGCTTCACAGGGGTCTTCAGGTGGGCACCCTTTCTGAGCAGGGATTCATCTCTGTCTCACATCACACTCAAAAACCTTGGAAATGTCCTAACCCTTCTACATCAGCATCTAGAGTGTGTCCTTTGTGTGTGTTTGCTCTGTTATATGTTGAGTCAGCCCAAAGCTGTCCAGGCTGTTACTTGGGTCTTTTTTTTTTTTTTTTTTGTCTTCTGGTTTTCATCCTGACTCCTCTGCTCAAATCTGCCTCAAATAGAATAGTTAAGAAATCTTTGGATCAGTATTCAAACAAATGATTTATTATTCAAAATAAGCAATAAAAACTTTTTCACTTTGGGAGAACTTGGGAACTTTGGGAACTAAACTTTATTAATCCTCGGAGGGAAATTCAAGTTTCCAGTACAGTCAAAACCAAACACACAGTAGACATATACAGACTTGTACAGGTAATGACTATTTTGAGGTGCAACCAGCCTAAAGCAGCGTGCCTTTGGAGTTTGGGGGCAGAACACAACTCATGAGTAGAAAGAGATGAAAAAAAAGTGTAATATTTCTGCTGTGCTCCCGGGGGGGATAAAAACAGCAAAAATCACATTAAAATCATAACTTAATTTAAAATCCTTAAAAGCATGATCAGATAAAGTTACCGTGCAGATTTCATTCAAAGGCGCATGAAAAAAGAAAGAAATGCAGAGTCGAGCCATTACAAAATTAGCATTTCATATCACCATACCTAAGCTGCAACACCTGGTGTTTTTGAATACCAATCTTTTTTGAAAGACCATCAACCTTACCTTTTATGTTTTCACACATTTTGCTTCAGTTTTTATGTCGTTTTGCTTTTGTGCTGCTGTACCGTAGGCCAAATAGGTGAATACAAAAAAATTATTTTATGTTATTGATGGTTCTTTGAGTTTACATTTAGCAGTTTATTATGTGGCATCTTGAGTATTTAAATTTTTAAAGCAATATAAATAAAAATAAATGTATTTTTGGAGGCTTTTTTTTATTTGTAATTCATTTAACACTTTATTCAGGGATAAAAATATTGAAGCATCAAAAGAAAATCTGAGGAGCCATTTGGGAGCCAGCTCTTTGTAGAGAGCTGAAATTTCCATCACTACTTTGAACAATTTTTTCAAAGGGGAATTTTCAAGGCCGTAGAGGGAAACAGATTCGATAATAGGACTCTGTTTGGGTTTAGAGCATATGTGTCAAAGTCAGCTCCTCGAGGGCCGGTATCTAGCAGGTTTAGTCGTTTCCTGCACTAACACACCTGATGCAAATCAAATGGATCTAACAGGTTCTTGTCAAATTTTTCATTAATTTCATTCAGCTGTGTTGGAACATGGAGACAAAAAAAACCTGCAGGGACACCGGCCCTCGAGGACTGGACTCCGACACCCCTGGTTTAGAGTCTGTGTTTATCGACCCTCAGTCTGTTAGCGGATCTCTCCAAATCCAAAACAACCGAATGATGGTCAATTTCCAGTATCCAAGCCAGCACCTCTTCATTGTTTTTACACCCTGGACAAGTTTGTTCCCAGTCAGTCTGCCCAATGCCATCCAGCTTCCAGTTGACCTGTTCAGAGCAAGATTTCAGTGTTCGGCACGGTTGTCTGGTGTCTGCGTCAGTCCAGTCCATAGCAGATTCAAGTTGTGACTCACCAGATATCCGCTAAATTCCAAACAGGGAAAATGGTGGTCATAAGACAATAAGATAGTCATCCAGAGACATCACCATAAGACACAGGGCTCTTCATGTTGACCACAGATCCCTGCTGCACCCAGCCGGGTATGTCTCCCTTGGACATGCGGGGTCCCCATTCGCCGTTTAGCGAGTGAAAAAAACTTGGCCAATTTCGTTGTTCGAACAGCTGACCAGATCCAACAGGATTTTATCAGGAAGAAGTGCAGAAATACGCTCTTAATATAGAATACACATAGACAGGGACGGGAGGGAAGAAAAAGGAGTCCACCTTGGTCAGAAGCTGAAAGAAAATACTTAAGATGCTTTAAATTAAGATACAATGTATTTTAAATCAAAACAATGAAAATAGCTTCCAAACAAGCACCCATAAGTCTGTAGGTGGGTCTCCTTTGCTTCCCCGTGATCCTTATGTTTCATATCAACATAATTGTCTATGTCCCCATATATGGCAGAGCTGTTTTAAGCCAGAGTTCTATTTCTTGTTCCTTTATTTCTTTTTATTTGGCTCTCATCATTTAAGTGGGTGTTTCTTTCTCATCTTTGATGCTGTGTGGCCTGTAGCACAATATATGTCTCCACAAATGACATGGTATTGCAATCACTGATCCAGTTACATAATGAAAGGAGTAAATGTGTTTGTATGTGAGTGTGTGTAAATAGAGTATGACAAAATATTGTATTTACATCCCTATTAATGTATATCCCCCCTCCCTGTCTTTTCTGTCTTTCTCTTTTTGTCATTCTTAGGCTCTTTCCATGGGGATGATGACAGAGTATTATCACTATATCTTCACTACACTGGTAAGTAGAGAAAGTGCCAGCAATTGCTTTTCCTGTATTTAACACACACATAAGGCGGGTTATAGGGCGCGTGCACGTGTAAACAAATCGGTAAAACACGCATGTTTGACTGCTTAATATCAAACGTCCCCCCCCCCTCCCCTGTCACATATGAGTAACATTAAAAGACAACAACACTTACCAGATTCAGTATTACTGGAGCTTTGAGCTTTCTGTACTATATCTTCCACCATAGACAGGAGATTTAACTTAACCACGATGGAGTTCATGGCACCGGCTGTTTAGCTCCATTCACCGCGATCAGAATTCAGGATTTCTTTCTTCTGGGTACCTCATTCCTTTCTGGTCCATGAATATTTTTAAACTTTATTTAACTTGTTGATTACCGGCAGCTTGTGGATGCACAGCCGGTTCCAGGCGGTCCGTCTCTGCCAGCTGCTGCCCTGCTCGTTGTTTACATTGGATTGCTGCCAAGAAGTCTGTGTTTTCTGGCAGATGTCCAAAATAAGAGCCCGCTGCTCAGACCAATTTTTCTTTTAATAGTCCGTTTCTTCCTTCTATTCAGCGGTTGGTCCGTGTTCATTTCCTTTACTTGTTTTTTTTTTTTGTTTTTTTTACAGTGACCAGTGCCACACTTCCTCCTTTTCTCAAACTTTCTTCTCCTACATCTATGGCGAGTGAAGGTCTGCTTTGCCGAAGTCACACCATAAGGCGCACAGAGCATTTTGTAGAAAATTTAAGACTTTTAAGTGCACCTTATGGTCGTGAAAATACTGTATTTCTCTGCAGCTGGTTTCTGACTAACTGACTGCAAGGACCTTGACCAGGCAAAAACAGAAGACTTCAAAGCTTCAAAATTAATCATTTTTACAACATTTTCACATTACCATTGCAACACATAGCATAACTGTTATAATTCCTTGCTATAATACCTTGGACATCCAAAAGTGATACCTTCTGCATTCAGACTGGACTCAGTAGGTACTAACGAAATGCTGTATGTGATCTGTCAGAAAACTTCGTTGCCAATGAGCAGATAAAATTTTCATAAATCAAATAAAATTTTTAGAGACTTCTGGTGGCGAGTTGAAGCAGACATGTAAAGAGCAGTCTGAGCACAACATTACCCATTCTAAAAAAAAAATGACGGCAACCCATACCGTATTGTATCGTCGTCTTCCGCTTATCCAGGGTCGGGTCACGGAGGAAGCAGCCTAAGGAAGGTAGCCCAGACTTCCCTTTCCCAAGCCACATCTGCCAGCTCATCAGGAGGGATCCTAAGGGGTTTCCAGATCAGGCGAGAGAGATAATCTCTTTAGCGTGTCCTGGGTCTCCCCCAAGGCCTCCTACCGCTGGGACGTGCCCGGAACACCTCACCAGGGAAGCATCCAAGAGACATCCTAACCAGATGCCCGAGCCACCTCTCGATGTGGATGACCGAGCTTCTCACCCTATCTCTGAGGGAGAGGCCACCCATCCTGTGGAGGAAACTCATTTCAGCCGCCTGTATTCGGGATCTCTTTCTTTAGGTCACTACCCCGAGTTCATGACCATAGGTGAGGGTAGGAGCAAAGATTGACTGAGAGCTTTGCCTTCTGGCTCAGCTCCTTCTTCACCACCACAGACGGGCACAGCATCCGCATTACTGCACACACTGCATCAATCCATCTGTCACACGTCAACAAGACCCAGAGATACTTGAACTCCTCCACTTGGGGGAGGACCTTGTCCCAAACACGGAGAGGGCACTCCACCCTTTTCCGGCTGAGGACCATGGTCTCAGATTTGGAGGTGCTGATTCTCAATCCAGCCGCTTCACACTCGGCTGCGAATCGATCAAACGACAGCTGGAGACGACAACAAGCGAGACTCTTCTCCTCTGTTGTTTCTTGGTGGTGGAACGAACTGCCAAACTCTGTTCACTCTGCAGAGTCCTTATCTACTTTCAAAAGCAGGCTAAAGACGCAACTCTTTAAGGAACATTACTGCACTTAGTTGTGATCAATAGAAATTACACTAACTTGGGAAATTTAATTCTAGCTCTTTGCGAAAATTCAGATCTAATGAACAAAGGGAACAAAACAAAATTCAGTGCCCTAAGCACTGCAGGCAACACCTGTGCCCAACTAGGCTACAGCAGTTCGACTGCACTTATCTAAAATGTCCTCTACTGTTTGATTTAGTGCTTGTGTGTTCTTATTCTCAGATGTAAATCGCTTTGTAGAAAAGCTTCTGCTAAATGATTGTAATGTAATCTGATGTAATGATTTCTGATTTGGACAGACAGTATGATTTGTCCCCTAGCCCTGAACTTTACAAAGAAAAAGTTGAAGCACACACAGAGTTTGACTTGATCTCAACCATAGAGGCGGAGTTCATAATTGTATGAATCAGACTCTCCACTAAACAATCTGTCAATGCAGAACTTCTTTTCAACCCTAAACATGACCAAGTAGTCTATAGATAAAAGTGCCTCTATTACCTTGAATGAGGTTGATAAACCTATTGGGTCTCTGCAAAGCGGCAAAGGGTTTTTAAAGGGATTTTAGTTTATTTTTATAAGAGGTTTTCTGCTAAACTTGCCCCTCTTTTGCTAAATATGTACAATGACTCTTTTTAGCAAACCGGCTTGAAAGAGTTATGCATTGTGTAATTTCAGAAGACCAAATGGGTTTCATAAGAAATCGCCAATCATTTACAAATTTGTTCCGACTCCTTCATATAGTATTTTTCCCAAGCACACTATCTCTCCCAGAAGCTGTCCTTTCATTAGACGCTGAAAAGGCTTTCGATCATGTAGAGTGGCCCTATTTTTTTTTTGTCCTTTATACATGTGGCTTTATTGACCATTTCATCTCTTGGATTTGACTACTCTACGCATCACCACAGGCTTGTGTGTGCACTAACTCTTTGAGCTCCAGTTTCTTCCTCCTTTCACAAGGAATTCGCCAAGGTTGCCCGCTATCCCCCTTCCTCTTTGCCCTGGCGATCAAAACCCTGTCAGCTGTGCTTAAAAATGACCCTCTTATCCCTGGTATCAAGAGGGGTGGGATGGAACATAAGGTTTCCTTGTATGTGGACGACTTCTTGTTTATATATCAGACCCAGTCAATACTATCCCACATATATGAGACACTCTCCAAAAATTTGGTGTTTTTATTCAGGGTAAAAACTCAATATTACCAAAAGGGATTTTTTTTCCCTATTAACAAAACTGTTAAACAAATCCCTCTGTCAAGCATACCCTTTGCCTTCTCTCTGGACAAATATAAATACTTGGCCATAAATATTTAGAAAATATTCCTTAACTAAAGTTAAGGAGGACTTGCAAAAGTGGAATAAACTTGAAATTACTCTAGCTGGAAGAATGCACAGTATAAAGATGAACATCATTTCGCATACTTTAAAAAATTGGCAACAAAGTAAATATCATTTTAAATATGATACATTCCCTCTTAGTACCCCCATCTCTAACAATAGGGGTTTTTCAATTAGTCCGCCGTACTCTACCGGCCTGGGAGCGCTCTATTCTGATGTACAGCATATTAGTGTTGTTCTAGACCAGGGATGGGCAACTCCGGTCCTCGAGGGCCATAGTCCTGCAAGTGTTAGGAATTTCTCTGACAGAACACACCTGAAATAATCAATAGGTAATTAGCAGACTTGTTCAGAGTTTGATGTGAAGTTCTTCACATGTCTTATAATTAAGTCTGATGTGTGTCATGTGTTTTGTAGCAAGGAAAGTCCAAATAGTTGTAGGACTGCGCCCCTCATGGACTGGAGTTGCCCACCCCTGTTCTAGACCCTGCATTGTCTTTCACATTAATTTGCTTTCTCGCTCTTGTTTTTATCACCTTAAAAGGTTTGCTAAGCTCAATCAATCAATCAAACTTTATTTATAAAGCAATTTTCATGCAAATATTATCTTTCTAAGTTCTTTACAGTGGAATTTAAAACATTACACATTAAAAAACAATTCTGCATGTCCACAAATCCCCCCGCCATAAACACCACACATATACACAAGAACACGCACACACACACATACAACAAGCATGTTAATATAAAGAGAAAACAACTCTTTAAAAAAAAAAGACTACATTAGGCAGGTACAGATATACCAGCTGAGGACACCAACACCAGCAGGTGACTTTCTGCACCAGGAGCAGAAAGTCACCTGCAGCCACCGGACACCAGCCCGCTGCCCACAGAAGAGGTCAAGACCAGACTCCAGGGCCAACGAGCCACAGTCCAGCAGAGCCAACCACAGCTCCCGGTGGAGAGATTTCTCAGAGGGAAAAAAAACAGCTTAATAAAAGAACAATGCTGGGACATAAAACAGAAGATAATGAAGAACCTAAAATAGATAAATAAGTAACTGAGTACAACTAAAAGAATAAATATTAATTAAAAGCTAAATTAAGAATATGTGTCTTGAGCCTGCTTATAAAAACCTGAAAGTTCTCTGCAGCCATGAGGTCCTCCAGCAGACTGTGGAGTTTGAGTCCTGACTTTAGGAATGACTAGAAGTCTTCTGCCGAAGGAGCGCAGGGTCCGCAAGGGTTCATAGAGTAAAAGCAGTTCTGAAAGTTAAGAAGGCCCAAGACCATTAACACACTTAAAAACCAGTAAATCCTAAAACAAACAGGGAGCCAATGCAGTGATTTTAAAACCAGTGTAATGTGCTCCCGACCCCTGGTCTTAGTCAGGACACGTGCTGCTGAATTTTGTAATAGTTGTAAACCTGAAAGAGTCTTTTTGGGAAGACCAGAGAGCAGGGCATTGCAGTAGTCAATACGACTAGTGATAAATTTGCAGACGCTTATTTTTACATAAGCACGTCTCTATCTTACATACGTTACCTCCGATTTGCATATCGAGGAGTGGCAAGTAAATATCAGACCCTCCTATTACATCTGTCATTAGCCCTGAACGTCTTCAGGAAGTGTGTCGAGGAAGCTCTGAATGTGTCTAATGCTGCAGGCCTCAAAGTGCTGGCATATTTGGACAATTATTTGGTGTGTGCACCACACAGAGACCAAGCACAAAAATACACTTTAATGTTTGTACACAAACTGTCGAGCCTGGGTTTCAGTGTCAGTCACACCAAGAGTGTTTTGGTCCTGGCTCAGAAATGACAATTTATTTTTTAACTTGTGTTGTCCAGCATAAAGGCAAGCAGAATGATGATCTGTCCGCTGTGCCGTGCTGAGCAAATTTATTCTGTCAAGAGGAACTATATGTATATACGTGTATATAAAGTTCCTCTTGATAATCTAAATTTTTATTTATTTTAGTTACATCTTAGTTTGACAGAGTTTCCATGTATTGCTGGACACGACCGGAGGGGACAGAAAAAAGGATAAGAAAACAAGAGAAAAAGAAAGAGAACACAAACAGAACGTCACTCTGGGGATAGATGAACATAGAATGCAAATGCGAATTTGAGGTTTTGACGGAGGTGCTTCTAGTAATTTCCTACTGTTGTGTTTGGCAGAGCTCTGACTGAATGTCTGTCTCCAAGCGCAGCTACCTGCCAAGTCATACCAAGGCTACATATGACGGCTATCTTCCTTCCAGATTTCTCTTCATACTTCACTAACCCTGTATTAACTATTACAGTCCTCTCACACTGTACAGAAGGTTTGATAAGCAGGTTGGCTTGCCTTTTACTGCCCTCATGTCAAATATTTTCAAGAATGAAAAATGCTGTGTGGAAAAATATTTCTACCAGAATTGATTAATTACATTTTTCTCCGCAGTTTCCTGGTAAACCTTTAGCACTGGTTCACCCAGCAGACGAGAGAGTCCAAATGTGCTGTTTCTTTTAAGCTTAAATTTTAAAACTTGATTATGTTTTTTTTTAGAATTGTATCCAATGTTCTTTTTTCTATTTTGTTTATGATTTTTAATTATGCTTCTTAAGTTTATGATATTTTAATATCTCTGTAAAGCACTTTCTCATTTGTTGAATTGGGGTAAACAAAGAAACTTGCCTTGTGCTGTTCATTTCCTTTCTTTCCAGGATCTGTTTGCACTGGATGTGGAGCCTTACCGCTACAGTGGCGTGAACATGACAGGCTTCAGGATCCTCAACACAGAGAACAGCCAAGTGGCCTCCATAATTGAGAAATGGTCCATGGAGAGACTCCAGGCCCCACCAAAACCTGACTCTGGTCTACTGGACGGCTTCATGACTGTGAGTCACAGTGAATAAGTGAACAAACAAATAAATCTGGAACTAACTGCTAGAGCCTGGCTGGTCAAGATACTTAATATTTTGTTACACAGTAATTCATTTGATAGATTTGTATCATAACCACTATAAAGAAGAGCTGTAACCTAATATTAAGAGCTGTAACCTAGAGACAGCTAATATTTTTAATGGCAAAAAGGACGTGGAAGCACCTACTGAAGCTGTTCATGATATGAGGTCTATGTGTTGAAAAGATTATAGTCTATAAGAGATCTAGTTGATTTCCTAGAGCTGACAGATAATTTTTTTAAGCATGAACTGATTGATAATATAAAATCCTTTAACCCTTTGTAAGGATTGCTATGCAGTGGTTTTCTTTTTATAATATCCTGGGAGAATCCAATGTAAAACCTTTATTAGTTTTGGGTGCGATAAGCAGATTCTCTATCACTGTGATCAGAAACCTCTGTGATCGCAGCACTTCTGCAATAATGCCTCTTTCACTCTGCTTTCATACAACTCTCTTATCTGGGAACTTTGCCAAAAATGTCAACGCACCAGAGACAAGGAGTTGGGAAAAAAAGGGTAATGAAGGAGGTAAGAGGAATGAGATGAGGGGGTGGATGAAAGACTGATGAAGAGTAGAGTATGTGAAGATGAGGCAGAAGTCAAATCACAGTTCTTGTGCTTTATTCCCACATCGACTGCTGGGGTGTTAAAAGTGAGGCTGTTTGGTTGGAGTCCAGGCGGCAGCTTGTTGGCTGCTGATGAAGACACTGGTTTGCCTCCGCAGAAGCACACTCCTGTTTGCTTTTTTTCTTTCTAAAAAACAGGATCATGTTGACTCATGTTTCCGGATTCATATTGAGAGTGGGTGTTAACTCAGTTTGAGGTCATTTTGTTGGATTTGTGGCTGAATCGATAGTTTCCCACTTGAGACCAGGAATGGGCTGTGTGAGTAATAACTGGATGTTTTTAAAACATAAAAGCCTCAAGGTAACTTCATTACCACTGAACACAACCTGTACAGTCAAAGTCATCCCAGTTAGTCTTTGGCCAGAAAAAAAGGACAAACAGAACGCCATTTGCATCATTTTGGTCTTTGATATTTTCTATCAGTCTTTTGTTTGCTGGATAGTCATCTATACTGAGTGGTTATATATTAGGATCAGTGACAAGCTAAGATTGAGAAGTGTGATGTGACCTGCTCATCATTGAATTAATAGCATCTGAGTCAGAGAGTGAGGATTAATTAATTAGACAAATGGCAACAAGTCAGTGGCTTTTGCATATTGACATGATGAGAGGTTTTGTATATGTTTGATTAAGGACTTAATTTCTGAGACATTTATGATTTTGCTTTGGTTTTTAGATTAAATATGTAAATATATCCTAGCAAGTAGCACTTTAGACAATCTTGAGAACTTTAGTGTAAACTTTGTGATGTGCATGGGGTAATTAATAAAATCCTGTCTGCTGGGATGGGGGCATCGGAAAGTTTTGTTAAGAAATGGTCATGTTAGTGAAGGGAAGATATAAAGAATAGGGCAAGGTTGGACTTTGTTAACTCTAAAATAGTTAAGCATTATGCTACAATCTGACCTATGCTTTTAGTGAATATGTGGAAGTAAATAAATAATAATGTGTCCATATGCGTTTAGTGATTTTGACAGACTGGGTGAGTGGACATTTGTTGCTCAGCTTTAATTAGCATTTTAACAGTACTTGATTGACCTAACAATGGGTAAGCAAAAAATTACAATCATGACTTTGTTACTCAGTTAAAATTCAGATTCTTTTAGCCATATTACTCATAGCACTGAAGCAGGATACTTAATCCGGGTGTAACAGAAATCAAGAACAGCCTTTCTCTTAGCGGAAAAAAATGTTGCATGTGCAAAGGTGCATATTTTGGCAGTTAGAGGTTCTCATAATACCAGGGTGCTTATTTCTGCTCTATATAATTGTCTCGGAACTCTGACCAATTTTTTACTGATTTGGAGTTTGGGGGAATTTTAGTGGATATGTTAATTTTAATATTTTTCTTGATTCCTTTGCAAAATAGATAACTTATGAGTCAAGGGTTAAGTATGTATACGACAGAATATTCTGTTCATCTTCAGAGAAGAATTCGATAGGGGATAGGGGTGCAACATGTTTCAATTTGACTGAGTTCATAGTATGGCTGACATCACCCATGCCAAGTTTTGTTGAGATCAATCTTTTAATGTATGAGTTACAGGTACTTCCTGTTTTAAGGCATCGCACCATAATAGCTATATTTACGTTTGGTTTTTTTGCTACATCATGCATGGGTTTTACATGAAACATGACTTGAAGCAGTTTCAAGTGTTGAATGGTGATTTATGGTGTCACTCCATTTTATTGAAGTTCGCCATGATGCCACGGTGCTGCCCTGAGGAGTAAAGCTAAAATGTTTTTCGCTGTCTGACCCAATTTGGTCCTGATTGCGTAGCCAAAATAATAGGTATCTGAGAAAAAAATGTTGTTTCTGGTGGCCAGGGTGCATGGCTAATTCATAAACCAACTATTGACATGTACACATATTCAGGACCTGTCTGCCATCGTATCTGTAGATTTTGGTGCATATATTTTATTTTATGTGGGAGTTATATACTAGTTATATTGTGCACTGTGTGTACAATTATTAAGGAAGTTGTTTTTTATTAATTAATGTTTGTACTGTACAACTACAATGCCCTTGGTCAATCCAAAATGTGAACAAACCCGAACATTTAGTTAGAAAAGGTGAAGTGTTGGCTTTCTTAAGTGAATATCTATATCTAAACCATTATTAGACAACTATGAGTGTGCAAAATTATTATTATTATTCTTTATGAAAAATATTTTTTCATCTTACTTACTTTTATCTTACTTACTTTATTTTCACCTGTAAAACTGAGAACAATAAAGAAATTCAATTTACAAGTAAACAATACTGACATTAAAGGGAGGAAAACTTTTAGTAACCAAAGTAGCCACCTTTCTTTTCGATAACAGTCACAAGTTTTCATTCACGGAATTCGTCAGTTTCTTGATCTGGTCAGAATCAACTTTGTGTGCAGCCGCAACCACAGCCTCCCAGACACTGTTCAGAGAGGTGTACTGTTTACCTTCACTGTAAATTTAAAAAGGGCCCAAAGGTTCTCAATATGGTGAATGTGAAGAAGGAGGCCATGTCATCAGTTTTTCATCTTTTAAACCTTTACTGACTAGCCACGCAGTGGAGTACTTTGATGTATGTGACAGAGCGTTGTCTTGATAAAAAAATAAGTCTTCTTGACAAAGAAGAGTTTTTCTTGCACCACTGTTTGAAGAAAGTGTCTCCTAAAAACTGGCAGTAGGTCTGAGAGCTGAATTTGAGTCCATTTTCAACTTGTAAAGGCCCAACTAGTTCATCCTTAATACCTTTGCATACCAGTACCCCACCTCCACATAATTGCTGTCTGAGTTGAAGTGGAACTTTGTGTCCGTTACTGATCCCATCTATCTGGTCTTAACAAGTCACTCTCATCTCATTAGTGCACAAAACCTTTCAAAAATCTGTCTGTCAAATAATTCCTGGCCCATTCTTGACATTTTAACTTATTGCCTTGTTCAGAGGTGGTCGGGTTTAAGCCTTTCTCACCTTCGCTTCGTCTCTGAGAACTGAACACCTCGTGCTTCTTGACACTCAAGGTAGGTTGCAGTTGTGAAATATGGCAGCACTGGAGGATAATAGGTTCCTGGTAGCTTCAAGTTTTATTCTTCTTAATTCTTTAGCAGTTAATTTACGTCTCTCTAACTCTTCTTGCAACCCTATTGACTGTTTGTAACAAAACGTTTGATGGTTTTGTGATCTGAACATCTTGATTATTTCAAAAGTGCTGTATCCATCTGAAAGACTTCTTACAATATCTGACCTTTCGGAGTCCGTTAAATCTATTTTTTGGTCCAATTTTCCTGAAGAGAAGATTTTGCCTCATAATTATGCACGGATGTTGCTCTCCTTAACCCTTCCAGACCGTCTGAGTCACGGGTGTCCCCACCGACTTTGCGCTCTGTAAACAACGATATCTGTGGAACAGTTTTTAAAAAATTACTTTTTTTTGTTTGTTAAAAAGATGAGATTTTCATCCTCCATATCAACTCCCTTCTTTTTGCTTCCGGCATCATGGAAATTCAGCCTCCAATCACACAGTCTTTGCTTCTAGAATGCTTGGTTTAAAAATGTGCTCTAAATCCACATCGAGGTACTTTATTTCATCTGGATAGTGCGTAATTGCGCATGTATGTTATGTATGTTACTGGCTGATATTTTTATTATAGATGTTTTATTTGACTTATAAATAATAAAACATGCCAACCAGGAAATGAAAAATCGTCTGGAGAATGTATGGGGGATAGTTCTTTCAGCTGTCCCATCGCGTCTTTGGATTATAATGAATTGAGTGGCTATTTTGCCCATTTATGTGGTGTATTATACATTATTAGTATAGTTAGAGTCCCAATTTTGTTCAGCATTATCCCCAACACCTTAGAAAGAAGAAGACGTTCCAAGAAGTTGTTGATTATAGTTTGGTGTATTTTTACAATCGAAATATATAAATACTATATCTTGATTTATCTATTTCTCTCCATTTATGGATCCATGGCATTTTTCACATTCATTTGATTTATAATATGGTTTTTATTAAAGTGCACACAGCAAATTCTGGCCTTTGGAATGAACTCCTTAAGAGTTAAAATCAATTCGTTATGTGATAAACATGCGTGACCACCAAATTAACTACCAGGTATAGTTAAAACAACTCTACATCTGTAGTTAAATGTTTACCCTCTGTTCAGAGTTAATGTTTAACACAATCTGGAGTTAAAATACTAATCCTATTTTGAGTAAAAGTAACACTCAAGATGATTTAATTTTAAAATTAACCCTCTACCTGTGTAAAACAACAACTCTTAAAATATAGTTAATTCAACACCTTTTTGTAGTAAATGTATTTTGATACATCATATTTTGTGTAAAACAGACTACGGTGAACACATGCTTTCAACTTTTCATGTTATTTTAACAAACCTTACATGAGGCAAAGTCATGCTTGGTTACATTTTAAATGTGCTGTCAAAAAACTAAAATCTGACAGTAAAATATATTGTACAAAGTATACTGTAGAGTATAAAGTATTACAGCAAAAAGGTCAAAGTGCATTATTCACATCTCAGCAGTGCAGAACATGGTTTACAGAGGTAGAACAGGAGAATTCCACAAGAAACTCATACAAATCAAATCAGATTATACAACTTTCTAAAATAACTTAAAATTGTGAATCACAACCATATTACATCTGAGCATCAAAATGTTTCAAATGTCTTAATTTCTCCTTCTCTATCACTAGTATTTTCCTTGGTACATTCTCCCTGACTTGAAAAGCATGAAAATGATCATGGAAATAAGTCTCATGCTCAATCAACACAAAAAATACAAAATACTTTGCCATTGTGTAAAACAATTGAAGATATCTTGCTGAAAAGTGGCGTGTTTTCATCAGTACCAGTGCAAACAAATAGTCCAACTCGATATTCAACACCACAACATTTGACCCATTTTGTAAAACTGACAGTGGAGTGACAGTTTTTCAACATGAAAAAATGGCATTACATCTGAAAATTCCAGTAATTCAGGTGAACACAACTTGACTGGTCCAGACTCTATTGCATTCCAAGACAAGCAATCCCAATGATATGCAACTGCTAACTGGTGTTTGTTTGCAAGAGATACAGTCAAATTCCTAAAGTTCTTCACACAATCTTTGAAAAATGTATGTTTAGCTTCAAATCTCATCGTCCAAATATGAATAAGTGGTCCAATTTTTTTAATGCAAATCGGGTAGTGCAACATGAAATGATGTTTTGGAAGCAAGTTTTTTGATGGGTACAGTTCTTTAAAAAGACTATGGTGTTCGATAATAAGGTGCTTCAAATACACCGTCATCCCCTCGGTGACTGAATATGAGAATGCAATATTTACAATGTTTAACAACAAGAGCAATAAATGCCAGTGCAGATCATCCTCTGGTACCAGGTCACCAATTATCAAAGGTATGTTTGTGACTAAACACAGCATTTGTGATTCATTTAATCCTATCCCATGGCCTCCACATTCAAGGTTAATATTGGTTGGCTTATTTTTATTTTCTTAATGCCCATAATTAAAAACATATATTCGGTTCAACAAGGTTTCTTTGGAAATGAATCAGATATTCAAAAAGGATTCGTATCTCAAACTGGCCCACTCCTTACAATATGTTGTGCATTATGTCCACTGCATAGTTTTCTGCAGTATTAAAATATTAAGTGTGCTTTTTCTCTTAATGCCAAATGAAGAGGTAAGTGATGGTTCATCAATCAAATTAGCATAATGCTGATCGTTAAGAACTGGTGATCTTAAAGTCAACCTTGGATCATCCTCTGACACAAATGACTGAACTGTGAATTTATCAATTAAGCAGGAGTCAAGACATGATCCTCAAGGCTATTGCATGACTGAAACACACACAAACAAATGTGCTTATAAACAATTTGTTTTTACAACTACAAATGATCTTTTTTGGGCCAATACTGTGCTGTGCAAGCTAACCTTGTGAAATTTCACTAGATGATCCATTGCCTCACCAACACTGATCTTCTTGGGCCGCTTTCTGCCAGCTGGTTGGGGATTGAGAAGATGCAGCAACACAAGAATGGAAGCCATGTCGCTACCCCACTCTGGAGATAAAAATCATTATTGAATACTAATTGTTTTAAAGGAAGCTGCCTACAAAAATGGAGTAAAATTATTCACTGTACATGGATAAGTAAACATTGATATATTCAGGATAGATGAATATATTGAAGACTTTGTAAGTGCATCAGAAGCTTCCTCTTTGGAAGTTTAAACACATGTAATCTGGATTATTTGACCATGATAAGAACTAAAATGCTCTCTTGATGATGGCTGTACCTAGCTTATCAGAAGTATCAGACCTTTCATTCAGGGCAGCTTTTAACTGCTGTTTAAGAAGAACAGTCTCTTTTATGGCCTCATGGATGACTTTGTCTTTGAAACTGGTGTTCCATTTTTCAAGTAATCTTGAAGCGACATCAGCTCCAAACATCAGTGAGAAATCTTGCAAAATATAATTAAAAGGAAAGGACAAACACATCAAACATTCTGTTAAATTTAATAAAAGAGAAGACTAGATTTAATACTTACCAGTCTTTTGACATCCAAAAATCGAGGAAAAATTGGTAGGACATCCGCTGTGCGCTGTGGGTCATGAATGATCTGCTGACGGTGGCAGAATGTTTCTCTCATCTTCTGGAACACCAAGTCCCGATCAGTTGTGTAGTGAAGGAGAGACATGGCCTCCATACATTCGTCTCCTTTTCGCTGGTCATTCATGGTACCGAATGATCTTGGTGATGTAGGACCTCCGGTGAGCACCATGTTATCCTGGGTTGTTGACACGGTTCTGGATTTACGCTGCACTCATACGCCACTGTAGAAAGCCGTTGTTGCTCTGAATGTCATAGAAGTGTTCCTAGAAGGAGAGCAGTATAACATGTTTGAAATAAAGAGTTATTTAGTAACAGAAACTAGAGAGCATTA
>JBAMHX010000007.1:28046881-28057871 GCA_037177515.1 Pseudomugil tenellus | reverse complement strand
TTCAGTGTGTGTTCTTCTGGGGAGACACGATAAGCTTCCTCCAGTGATTTAATTTTAAGTTCTATCTCTGAAATTCTTAGTTTCCTTCTTTTTCTTATGGGAAGAGAGGAAATTATTTTTCCTCTCATCACTGGTTTTCCTGCTTCCCAAAGAACACACAAGTTTCTGGCAGATGTTTTCTAGATAGACAGACCATTCTTTTGTAAAGTAATTAATAAACTCAGGATCTTTAAGTAAGGATGTATTTAATCTCCAGTTTCTAGTAGCTGGTTTGTTATTCTTACTTTTCAGAGTGAGTGATAATGGTGCATGATCACTGATGGTTATGGGATGGATTTTTATTTTCTACCTTCCACTCCTGCGGTCATACACTGAGGCCAGACTGAATTTTAAGAATGCCACTTCATTGATTGTGATTTATTCTTAAACATCACCAGTACACACTATGTTTACATGTACATGCAGGAACACACCCACAAATCCATGAATCGTCTCAAACATGTCAGTTTGAGACTGATGATTTCTTATTTTCCCTGACAGGACATACCCTTTTACACACCCTGGAGTATGATTTCCATGCAACAACTATGGGGAGCTGTTTTGATTGCAGTTCAATCAAGCAAGACAAACACTAATTGTTTTTTAAGGAAGTGCAGAATTATAGGCTTCTTTCATGAAGCATGAGTTATTGGTACTTCCCTGATGGCTTCGGCTTCTGTTTGGAGCCACTGTTTACTGTCAAGACTTTAATATATAAATATACCAACAGGAATTGAGACAGCAACTTCTGATAGCAAACACAGACAGCCTGGAAGTGTTTGTCTGCACATTTTCAGTTGTCATGCAGTGGAAAGTGATTAGATATTATTTCCTCAAAGAACACGCTGATAAAAAATCTTGCCACCTTATTCATATGAATGAATGAATGTCCGTCGTGAGACAGGTTAGTTTTACCCTACTGATGATGTGTTGTTGCAATTAATTAACGAATGAATGAATGAATGAATGAATGAATGAATGAACGAACGAACGAACGAACGAACGAACGAACGAACGAACGAACGAACGAACGAACGAACGAACGAACGAATTAATTAATTAATTAATTAATTAAATGAAAAGTACTTTATTTATCCCTTTTCAGGGAAATTCAAATTATAGTAGCTTTTTTGTAACAATAATAATAAAAAAGAAAACAATCAAATGGTTTTGTTCTTGATGCTGATGGCTGCTGGAAGGAACTATCTTCTGTACCTCTCAGTCCTGCATCAAACCTGAACAAGCCACTCATTTGATACACTCTGTTTTTTCATCACTGTCTTATGGAGAGGGTGTGAAGAATCCTCCATTTTCATCAGCTTCGCTTTTGTACGATCAGCTCCAGCGGTTCCAGAGTTACTCCGATCACAGAACCAGCTTTCTTGATCAGTTTGTTGATTTTTTTCAAGTCTCTAGTTCTGATGCTGCTGCCCCAGCAGATCGCTGCAAACCTGATTGCACTTTCAACAACGCACTTGTAGGATATCTGCAACATTTTGGTGCAGACGTTAAAAGATCTCAGCTTCCTTAAAAAGTAGAGTCTGCTCTGACCTTTCTTGTAGATGTTTTCTGTGTTGCTTTTCCACTCAAGTCTGTTGTCAAGCTTCCTTCACCACATCCACCTACTCTGCCAGGAAGGAAACACTCCTATGTGTATTGTTGTTCCTCCTGAAGTCGACAATTATCTCTTTTGTTTTGTTGGTATTCACAATGAGATGATTATTACCGCACCCTTCAACAAACGGAACGACCAGTTTTCTGTACTCTGCTTCTTGTCCATCACTGATACACCCAATAACTGCAGATTCATCAGAGTATTACAAAACCGCAAGCGAAAATACAAGTTTGATCTGATGGAATTAGAGGTGTTGGTGGAAGAAGCCAATAAAACGTCCAAAGAGCTACAGCAAATAAATCTGACAGCAGCTCAAAGGAACGCACTACACATTCAACCAATGTTTTTTTCGGTTTCTGTATATATGCTCAGAGTTTGTGGGAGGCACAAGCTGCACATGAGTGCAGTCAATTGCACCTAAAAAAAACCTTGTTTTGTCTTATTCTTATATAAGAATCTCGATAGCTAAACCTAATAAATGTCGCGATCCAGCACGACATTGCATTTAGGAATTCAGTCAACACATGTAAAAGACATGACTGAGAGATCGCTGCTGTGTTGGCTACTGTACGCTGGAATGATCCAGATGCCAGAAACTCTAGTCTTGACAGGAATTATTGCAGATATGTTTGACTCTGTCTTGTTTCTGGCTCCAAATCTGTGCTGAGTTCCTCCAACAGCTCCAAAAGAGCAAGGCAGGATAAGCGATATGTCTCAATATTTAGTTCCTCTCTCATTCCAAACATGTTAACACGAGAAGGAAATATGCGTTCTCTCTGTCGTCTTTGATTATTTCTATGTCTTTGTATTGCAACAATCACTGCAGCAATTCCGTTTGCACGTCCTTTTGAAACGTGCTAAATATAGACACAGTTTCTACCAAGAAAACTACTTTCAGGTTTGATAAATCGCTTTGCGTGTGCTAAAATCATATATTTACATGTTCTCCTCCCACTCCACGCAAAACTGTGTGTGAACGCCCCAATTTATATATTCATTGAGGCAAACGTACTAACTTGAGGAGGACGCGCAATTTTGCACATTTGGAAGATGCAAACCCTTTTACTCACTGTTGTACTTTTTTTTTAGCGCGTGCAGTGGGTTTGCACGCGTTTTAGTACACACAAACCTTTAGTAAATCTGGCCCTTAGACCCACTATCTACTTTATCACATCCTTTTTCATTCTGAATTGCCTAATTCCTAATATGATAGATTGAATAAGGTGTTAAAAACATTCCTCAGAAATCGTGCTCCTTGTTGACATAAAGCATCACATATGATGAGACTGTCCTGTTCCACCACATCCCAGATTGAGATCTGGTGACTGCGGAACCCATTGGAGCACAATGAAATCATTGTCATGTTGGAGATGATTTGAGCTTTGTGATATGATGCATCATCCTGCTGGAAGTATCCATCAGGGGTGCTCACACTTTTTCATCAAGCTACTTATGAAGGGACCAACCCAAGAAGATCTACCACTAAGAGAATGGTGTTGGGAGTGGGGTGGGGGGGGGGGAGGGGGTTGGGGCGGGCGCTGCTGCATGCCCTTTTTTTGTGCTTTCAGGATGAGAAGGTTTAATAATTTTACAAATCAGACAGTATTTTTCTTTGCTATCTATCAGTTTATTGAAATCTGACGACACGATGTGTTAGCGCAGCAGCTGTGTCGGAAACACCATACAACAATCAAGTGACAAGATTAAGATAACATTGGCGTTTACTTTAAAAGCTGTAGTTTTGTCAGAGGGAACACTGAATAGTAGATGGCTATATGTGAGTGACAGCTCAGTGGTTTATACAACTAAGTCCTGTTGGATCCCCCATTAGGAGTATGTTAGGTTGGGTTTTTGCCCTACTTTGTTTGGGAAAGGTGGAAGGGGAGGGGGGAGTTTTGTAGTTGTTTTTGTAGTTTTTTTACTTTGTTGTTTGTGCGCCTTGGAGGTTTGATATGTCCGCTTACCAAAAAATATTGCTTAAAAAAATCATATAATGAAAATGGTTGGTAATAAAGGAAGAGGGGTTACTATGGTAAGCTGGACTGTAACAGGCATGGGTCATCATATCAAACGGGCTAAAGTGTTTGCTCATTTAAAATCTTTATCTTCAGATGTCTAATTTTTGCATGAAACACATATTAGACCTTCTGAACGGGCTCATTTAAAATGTGGATGGGCAGGCCAAATATTTTAGTCAACCTTTTCAAACAGGCCACATGGGGTCACAATTATAATAAAAGAGTATTCCTTTTACACTTATAAACACTATCAGTAATGTTAATGGTAGATTTTTTATTGTCATAGGTGAGCTTTACTCTAAGCATGTTACATTTGTTAACATTTATGGCCCAAATCTTGATGATGCTGGATTTTTTCGTAAAGTTTTTGATAAATTAAAGGACCTAGCAACTACATCTCTGATTATAGCAGGAGATTACAATGTGGTTCTGGATTGGCATTTAGACAGGTCTTCTAAAAAAAAAAAAAACAGGCTACTCAATCAAATGCTACTGTAGCTTTAAACAATCTTATTACTTCAACCAATTTGCTTGATATCTGGCGCTTACAACATCCTACGGACCGGGATTACTCTTTTTTTTCTAAATTACATAATTCTTAGTCACAATTTTTTTTTTAAATTAGATTGCAAACTTTTGCCAAATGTGATAGCAAATACCATAACATTGTTATTTCGGATCATGGACCAGCCACTGTTGTTTTTGATTTTGACCAGCCAAAGTGAGATAGTTCCTGGAGACTACGTCCTCACTTACTTAATGATGCAGATTTTTGTAAACACTTATCTGGTAAATTGGAGGAATTCTTAGTTAAAAATGATACTTTAGACACAACTGATTCTATATCGTAGGAAACTTTAAAGGTGGTCATAAGGGGACATGTTATATTGTATGAAGCAGCACAGAAAAAGATAAGGAATTCAAGATTGAAAGAAATTCATGATAAATTATCGCAGCTGGAAACACTTTATAGGCAGAGCAATAATAATCAAATTTTACAAGAAACTGTCAATCTTAAATATGAACATAATACAATTTTAACAAACCAAGTGAGTGATCAATTGTCTAGGCTACGTCTCCGCTATTTTGAACTTGGTGATAAACCACATACGCTTTTGGCCTGTCAACTTCGTGGACAACAGAACAGTAGGGCAATACATAAGATCATATCCGGTACTGGGGAATCCCTCACTCTACCCAAAAAAATAAATAATTGCGTTGAGGACTTTTATCGAGAATTATATAAATCTAAAACAAGGGGGAATATAGAATCCTGCCTTAATGCAGTACCTATTCTGAGGTTGGATGACGCCTCACATGAGGCTTTGAATCTGCCTTCATCTGTTAATGAAGTAATGGATACTATTAAATCTTTTGCTAATGGGAAGGCCCCACGGCCGGATGGTTTTAGAGTAGAATTCTACAAAAAATGTGCCTGGCAGGTATCCCCACTCCTGCTAAGAATGTTGTCTCATTCCATTGATGCTAAAACACTCCCTTCTACTTTATGCAATGCTAGCATTGCCCTTTTCTAAAGCCTGATAGAGATGAGTCTAATCCTGCATCATATCGTCCAATATCAATGTTGAACTTGGACTGTAAAATTTTCACCAAATTACTTGCTAACAGGCTAAATAAAAGTACTGAAACCCTTGTACATGCAGATCAATCAGGGTTCATCCCTAACAGGTATTCATTTTTTAATACTAGAAGGGGGCTAAATATCACGAATTATAAATATGCCGCATATTCGAAAAAGGCCGTTTTATATTTGGATGCTAAAAAATCTTTTGATCAGGTGGAGTGGGGGTACCTGTTCAGAGTGCTGGACAGGTTGGGTCTGGGGGACTCTTTTGTAATGAACCTTCAGTTCTGTAATTACTAATCAAGATAGATCAAATACTATCCTATTTGAGAGGGGCACTCGCCAGGGGTGCTGATTTAGACCCGGACTTTTGACCCGGACCTGTTAATTACCTGGGTATTAAAATTACAAAAAAATCCAAGGTCACTTTTTAAGTGTCATTTTATTGAGTGATTAAAGGATTTGAAGCAGAATATAGAAAAATAGAGAACATTGTCTCTTTCATTGATTGGTCGAGTAAACACCATAAAGATGAGAGAAAGTCTCATTGCCTAGGTTTCTTTACTTATTTCAAAATATCCCAGTGTATATTCCTATGTCATATTTTAAACTAATTCAATCTACTATTTTACCTTTTATTTTCGGTTATGAAGCACATAGAATATCAAAACAACATCTCCAAAAGCCAAAGCAAGTTGGAGGTCTTGGCCTACCTTGTTTCTTGAATTATTATTGGGCGGCGAATGTAAGAGTCATGGTATACTGGCAAATAAGCCAAAACACAAAAAGTTTTGCTAATATTCCCTCTTGGTTGTCAAGTTAACAAAGTTTAGCTTCTGGGACATCTTTGCAGGCAATTCTATTTTCAAATCCTAGGCCATTGTCTTTTAGAAAGGGAGAACATTTTATTCTGTTCAATTCTGAAATAATTTGGTTACAGAGTAGAAAGTTTTGTGAGCTTCCAAATACATCAGTGTATGCTCTATGGCATAATCATGCCTTCCCACCCTCATTCACAGATGCAGCTTTTAAAGAATGGAGTCGTAAGGGTATAGCAGCTATAAAAGATCTCTACATTAACAAACAATTTTGTTTATTTGACCAATTACATTTAAAATTTGCTTTGCCTAAAAGTCCCTTTTTTAGGTTTTTACAGTTCAGGACTTACATTAGACAAAACATTTCAGCATTTAATTCTCTCCCCAATAAAACTGGTTTATTCAAAATTTTACTTGGTTCTCCAGAAGCTGACGGTTTCATTTCAGTGTTCTCACAATGTATTGCACAGCCTGCAATGAACATTAAGCAAAAATGGGAAGAAGATCGTAATATTACATTTGAGGACAATAATTGGCAGAGAACACTAAGCGGTCTTCATTATTGTTCTATAAATGCTAGACTTCAATTAATACAATTTAAGGTCCTACATAGATCGCATTACTCAAAGTAAAGTTAAATAAAATCTTCCCTCAAAAATCGCCACCTTTGTCATCGAGGTAAAACAAATCATAGTACTCTTGCACACCATTTTAGTTATGCCCTTTAATTCAAGATTTTTGGTGTTCAATATTTAGGCGGTACTCCCGGGTGTTAAAAGTAAATATAGAATCTGATCCTGAAACTGCACTTCTTGGAGCTTCCAAAACTCCAAAATTTGGGTCATAATATTGCTGCAGTAGTCATTTATGGTATGTATTTGCTAAAAGGTGCATTTTAAAACTTTGGAAACCTGACTCACCACCCCATTTTGAATTATGGTCAAGAGAATTAATAGGAGTTCTTCACATTGAAAAATTGTGGTTTGTGGGGTCTGGCAAAACTCAAAAATTTTATGAAGTATGGGATCCCATCTTGAAATATCTGAACCTGTAGTGACCACCTAAATATTACAACTGTCATAAAAAGTGTATGTGGATACATTCATGTGTGTAACTTTTTATTTTGTTCACTACAAGTAGCTAATGATCAATGGTGTACACTGTTGCATATAATTGGAAAAATCTAATAAACAGAGTTAAAAAAAAAAACGATCAAGGGACAAGATGGATGATAGACTGACGCATGTATTTTTTTATGTCATACGATTTACTGATACCACCTTTGCGATCAATCGACGTAATGCACACCCTTGCATGAGACGATACAACACTATGGTCATAAAGGTCAGACATGGTCAGCAAACAATGCTCAGGTATACTTCGCTGGTTAAACCGTGCCATATTATTACTAAGGGGACCAAAGTTAGACAGAAGATAAAAACTATTGATCCACAGCAGGTTAGATAATTTTTTTTCATGTTTCCAGCACATTCTGATTCTACCTTCTGAATGTGGAGTTGAAATTGAGACTTATCAGGCTGGATGGAGACTGTGAATTGTAGCCTCAATTCTTAGCTGCGGAAGTGGCCCCTGGTGTGGTCTTTTGGTGTTCCAAGGCTGGTGTGTGCTCCGAGATGCTACTGTGCGTGTCTTGGTTAGAATCAGTGCTGATTGGACTTCCTCTGTCCTTTCTATCATCTCCACCCTGTCTGACCTATGACATCAACAAGAATAATGATGTCAGATATTCGGGTTAAAAAGCAGCTGATTAGGTAAAGTGTTTCATATCGTCACTGTTTTGTTGCAACAAAATATTTTACTTTTTCTGCTACTTTTTCCCTTTTTAGACTTATATCCATCTCTGAGACACTGATTCAGTCATCGTGACATTTATGTTTTTCTGATTATGAAATGATCCACGTTGGCAGTGTTAATCCGCCACTTGCTGTATTTTATGTTTATGTCATTCTATTGCTCTCCCGCTGTCTTTGTATGCAGACGGACGCTGCTCTGATGTACGATGCCGTACACGTGGTGGCCGTGGCTGTGCAGCAGTCTCAGCAGATCACTGTCAGCTCATTACAGTGCAACCGACACAAACCATGGCGCTTCGGGAACCGCTTCATGGCCCTCATCAGAGAGGTAGATTCTGGTCTGGCTTCTTTCTGCAGCACTTTCACAAGAAAAGCAGGGGACAGTTGCAAAATATATATTAAGCTGAGGTAGCCAAGATGGGAAAATAAATGAAAATCATTACATCTGTATATATTCATTTGGAAATAATTTTTCCCTCTGCGTTCTCATGAAGCCTGTAACGGAAATTTTAGATTACCAAAGATGAGGAGTCTGTTTCTGAAGTGGAAAATGATTAACAAAGTTTATATGTTATCAGTGTGGTGGGTCTATATGAGGAAATACTTAGTTAAGAGTATTAATAAATTAAAACGAAATTCAAATAATTCTAAAACCAAAAACATGAATAAAAGTAAATAAAAATAATAAATAAATGAATATTAAATAAAAAAAAATAAGTACAAAAAAAATCAGTTAAAATCCAAGATAAAAAGGTGGGTCTTGAGCCACATCAACAGTCTCTGACCCCCCGAGGCTCTCTGGCAGGCTGTTCCAGAGATGAGGACCATAGAAGTGAAAAGAGCGGTCACTATATACACGTTGATTGTTGTTGTTTTCATTTGGTTAATACCGGTCATGCCCACTAGTTGTCAGCAGAAGACACGCTGTAACTGATAGTTTTTACACGATGGAACTTGCAATGAGGCAAAAATCAACTCGCTTAAAAGCAAAAGAGGAACATCTTGACCATTTATCGGACAGGGGTTGTGAAATTTACAAACAGAAGTTGTATGTGCGTGGTTTTTTGTTGTCTGGTCTGTTTGAAATGGACAAAAAGCAGTGGGCCATTATGTTGAAGTGACCGCTTGTGCAGTATGGCGATATCTGGAACTATTTATAAACACTCCTGGGTTGTTCACAGCCAAAGCATTGAAAGCTTACAAATCGCTGGATGGATATATTTTTTTTCGTTTGTGGACATGTTCATAAAGTTTTATAGTACAAATGACGTGCTGTGCTTCCTATGGAGTTACTATATCCCGTCCCCATCTCTTAAATTCCTGCTAAAGGGCCACAATGGAAGTAAAGGTTTGACTCTTTACTGCAGTCAAGCCAGCCGCCTCTCACGCATCCACTGTCAAGCCAGCCGCGGCTGAATTTTGAGTGCGCATTTACTCTCGACTTTGTGGTAAAAGCAAAAGAGTATTTCCGGATTTCAAAATAAAACAGGTTTCCTGCTATCTTGGCGTTTGTTGCTTTTGTCTGAGTAGTCTGAAAAGATTACTTGCATAATTACTATCGCTTACTTTTAAAGCCAAAGGGTCTTGTGTACCAAAGTCAACCAAATCTGACTGTATGGAAATGGAAGTCAATAGACTAATACAATGTAAAGTACTTACACTGTTTACTTTTCCATTAACTTGTTTTCAAATTAAAATAGTAAAAAAAGGCATTTTCAGCTGATTTTGATGTGGAATAAAAACTTTTTTTCCATAAGTAGTCCACAAAACCTCTCTGCATGGACTAAGAACTTGATGATATATTAGTAAAAGTATTTTGAGGTACTTTCACTGTGTACTTTGTCAATAATTCACTCACATAGTACCTTTGCAGAAAATGAAAATGGCATTTTTTGCTGGCTTTGAGGTGGACTAAAGTCTTTTTTTTAATAATTCGACCAGAACTCCTGTCCATATGAACTAAATTGGTGATCATGTACTTATTTATATTTTGTGGAACTTTTACTAAGTCCCTTTGCAGACAATAAAAAGAGCATTGTCAGCTGATTTTGAGGTGGAATAAAATCAGTCTTTTCCACAAGTAGTCCACAAAACCTTTACAGATGGAGTAATTACTTCCATCATCTACCAGTACAACTACTTTGAAGTACTTTTACTGTGTATTTTTTCAATAATGTGCTCACAAAGTCACATTAAAGACAGTAAAAAATGTATTTTCAGCTGACTTTGAAGTGAAATAAAATAATTTCTTTCCATAAGTAGTCCACAAAACCTTTACAGATGGACTAAGTACTTCATCATCTACTAGTACAACTACTTTGAAGTACTTTTACTGTGTACTTTTTTCAGGAATGCACTCATAAAGTCACATTAAAGACAGTAAAAAATGTATTTTCAGCTGACTTTGAAGGAGAATCAAATAATTTCTTTCCATAATTAGTCCACAAAACCTTTACAGATGGACTAAAATTAAAATTTAACTAAAGTAAAATCTAAGATAATTGTCACAACTGCATTAGTGCTTCTTAAAAAAATATTCTGCTGATGGATTCCTTTTAATAATCCCCTGTAGATATTTATGTGGGTGGAAAAACTGATTAGTCACTATCACAACAAGGTACAACTTGTAGTGATTCTTTAACAGGTGGGATTCAGCTGGAAAACATAAAGAAGCGTTTCCAGATATTATTAAACAGAAGTCAGAGGGACAATGTTGATTAAAAGCAGATTCTGGAGTAAATGGTCTGATCACAGGGAAGAGGATGTAATCCTGAACATCTTGAATCTTTTTGATCAGTTTGACCCAAACAAAAAAATATCACTGTAAAAGCACCAAAAGCAACACTGTTGCTGCTGCAAAAGCAGGAATGAATACTAGCAGAATATTGCGACGTCTTTTATGTGGAAGTTCGTCAGATCATCCAATATAATGGGACAATATAAACTGACTGCGCTCAGATTACTGTGTTACTGCGCCAACATATCTGGGAATGTTTAATTTACGTTGTATTACCCAACTGTTTTAAGGATGTGCTCCCATGAGAGTGGGTTATATCAATTCCCCCACCATGAATGCACCGATAGTTGTTCCATAACTCAAT
>JBAMHX010000007.1:28035466-28046781 GCA_037177515.1 Pseudomugil tenellus | reverse complement strand
CAACCTGCTCAAGGCTGGAGGAAACCTCAACGCTGACTCTAAAATACGAGAGCTAAAACCTTTTCTAGATGACAATGGATTGCTCAGTGTAGGCGGAAGACTACAGTTCTCTGATTTCACCTACAGAGAGAAACACCCATGGATTCTGCCCAACAAGAACAAGTATACAGAAATGCTGGTTCTGCACCACCATGAGGAACTAATGCATGCAGGCATGAGAGACACTTTAGTACAAGTCAGAGAGAGATATTGGATTCTTAAAGCAAGACATGCGTGGAACTGTATCAAGGTGCACATTTTGCAGAAGATTTAAGGCTAGGCCTGTGCAACAAGTCACTGCCTCACTTCCAAGAGACAGGGTAACTGAGTCACCACCATTTGAAGTCACTGGTGTGGACTTTGCTGGATCTCTCTATGTGAAGGAACAGAAATCCATGAGGAAATCTTATATAGCTTTGTTCACCTGTGCAGTAACGAGAGCTGTACACTTGGAATTAGTTTCTGATCCAACCACTGAAAACTTTCTTCTGGCACTAAAAAGATTCATTGCAAGAAGAGGATTGTGCAAGGTGATCTACTCTGACAATGCTCGAACATTCAAGAGAGCTAATGAAGATTTAAGGGCATTGTGGCAGAACATTAAAGATCCTCAGTTACAAGAGTTCTTTTCAAAAAAAGGGCATCTCTTGGCGATCCTTGCGGAGAGAGCTGCCTGGTGGGGTGGATTCTGGGAGCGTCTGGTGCGCTCAGTCAAAAACATCCTGAGGAGAGTACTGAGAACAGCGAAGCTCAAATTTGAAGAAATGTGCACCATACTGGCTGAAGCTGAAGCAGTAATCCTCTAACCTACGTGCACAGTGACAATAATGAGCCACAGCCACTTACACCTGCACACTTTCTAGTGGGACAGAGACTCACCCAAATCTTTCCCAGCAGATACTCTTTATTCAACCGTCCACAAGGATGAAATAACAAGAAGATGGAGATACAGACAGAGACTAATGACTACGTTCTGGAACAGCTGGCAAAGGGAATACTTGCTGGATTTGAAGTCGGCCCATTGCTGTGAGATACCACAACCCTCTGTGCTGAAAGTGGGGGATGTGATACTATTAGGTGAGGACAATGCACCCAGGCAGTCCTGGAAGCTGGGAAGAATTTAGGAGCTGTTTCCAGGCCAAGATGGTCTTGTGCTTGTTCATGTGATGTTCGCACCAACACTGGGACAGCAATAATAATCTGTCCTGCTTAGCTTTTTTTTGTAGCATTTGCTGTATGCGAACATATGAATCATATCCACTTTGTGATGCAGCAGTGGTACTGACAAATACTGTATATCACAAAACTGTTTGATAACGTCCTATACAGAACGCTTAGGTATGTAAAGGATAGTCTGAATCTATCTCATTGTCTAACTCCCCTTCATCTTCAATGCCTTTTGCTCATCTGAAACATCATTGTATTTTTTTTCATCAAGCATGTCAACATTGACCATTTCTTTTATTATTTTATTTATTTACTATGTCTTTTTTTTCACCTTCGAGTTGTCTTCTCTGTGTGCCTTGCTTTTATGTGCATATAAAGTTGAAATCACACTGTTTTCAAATCTACAGCCAGCATATGGGCACTTAACCTTTTGGTTAACTTTCAAATGCCTGCTTATTAAGTGGCTAAAAATTTCTATTTCAGAGCAGGACTCTGTGAAATCACACAACTGGCAGCATAACTGGACATTGTTTTCACTTGGTTTCTCCTTATGAGTTTTAGAGTGAACACGAGATATTTGTGCTTTAAGACTGTTTAAAGAATTAAATGTGAACAAACAGTCCTGGTGCAAACAGGGAAATGATAATGTTCGTTTGTAACTTCCATGTTTCAACTGGTAGTGCTTACACAGCGGTGCTCACTAAGGGTACCAACGCATTTGCAAAGCATTCTGGGATTTGTAGTATTAGCTATGGATGCGTCATAGTGGCGCGGCAGCCAGTGTGCCTTCTCTAATACATACGTGATATGATCCTTCAGGCCAAATATAATTATATCATGGGCCATATTTGGCCCAGGGGCCTAAGTTTGACATGTGGGTTCTACACTATATGCCTTGACCAGCCCTTTAAAATGCAACAGGGTCAATCTGAATCTTTTATCTTGGGGGTTTACATTTCTTTTATCCAATGTTATTTTCTTTCAGCATCCTAGAAGCCAGATTATTTGGGCTTTACTCTACACGGAGAGGTGCCATGTAAAAAAATAAAAAGCTTTTAAAGACAATGTTCTCTAGTTCCTAAAAATGCTTTAGTGTTAATGCTGTAGAGACAACAGGGTTACCATTCCAACCTGGCCTGGATACCAGTCTACCTGAAAACAGATGGACCTGTCTATCTATCTATTTGTCTGTCTGTTTTGTGATACCAACATCTAAAAGGGTTTTCTTGGTTGTAAAACTATATTACATAAAGCTGTTTTACCATTTGGAAAAATATTAAATGTATGTAAGGTTGAGGAATGACTAAAATGAAGAATTTCATCATGCTACTTCTGTATTTTCAGATGTCTGGAACTCAATTTCTTGATCTTGTTTTTCAGATTGGAACCTGGGATCCCCCCAGTGGCCTGAATATGTCAGACAACCAGAAGGGGAAGACAACAAATGTCTCTGAGTCATTGTCGAATCGATCCCTGATCATCTCCACTATACTGGTACTGTATTTATAGTAGATCTGTAGACTGCTAAAAACCATTACACCATTACTGTGAAAATACAACCTTTCATGTGAACAAGCCAGTTATGATTTTCTGTGATTGTATTGTAGCAGTGTGTAATTTAGTTTCTTTCTGGGATTCTTGATTAATCAGTTTAGGTTAAAAGAAAAAATCTTCTGCATCAAGACATCTGAGGCTTATCAAAATTTGTGTCATGGTTTCTCTGTGTTTTCCGGTTGGTCACTGAATGCGTCCCTGCTCATCCCTGAACAGGGATCCTTTAGGCTGTTTCACTTCACCTGTTCTCCTCCCTACTCAAGCAGCAAGCCCTGGAGTACTGACTGTCAGATCGTCAGACTTCTTCTGAGCGCTTCCAGCCCTGATTGTCTCGGTTAACTGAGCTTGAATCCCTTGCCTGTTTTTCCCTCCCTGTTTCTTCCACCTGCCGGTCCCTGCATTTTTCCCTGAACTCTCTCCCGGTGACTTTTCTCAGTTTTTGAAGGATCTTGGACTGAAAAAGGATTTTGAGATTGGATTATGGACTTACCAGCATACCCTCCTTGGAGCACTGATTGTGTGAGGATCAGCATCTATGTTCCGATTATACTCTGCACTCAGGATTTGCGCAGTTCTCTGTAACTTTTGGATTTTTCTGGAGATAACCCTTCATCCTACTCTCCACCCAGTTCTCCCCCAATCAGTCATCTTCTTTTAACTACACTCAAGGAAAGGACACCTCACTCACTGCCCGGAGGTTTCTGCTTGCTATTTCCAAAGCCGAAACAAAATAAACGTTCTGCTTCATCCTGAGGTTTAGACTTTGTTTTTTGGGTTCACCTTCAGATGCGTTACAGTTTGTTCACCCTCAGATGGAGGGTTTTTATCACAGCTCTGAGAACAGAACAGTGGGACTGCAAGTTGATAAATATGGTAGTATGAGCACTAAGTCAAGAATGCTGCAGAATCCGACTGTTCCCTCAGCCTTTTTTAAACGTCTGTTAATAGCCAAATCGTAATGGAGCTTTATGTGGAAACAGTTATACCAGGCTTAACATACCTCAGCCATAACAGACTAGCCCAGACCATATCATTTATAAGCTTTTCCTCTTGAAAAATCCTCCAATGCTTCACCTGAGCTGCCTTTTCTCTTTCAGAGCACTTTCTAGAGATTCTGTTCTCCTATTAAATTGATGCAAAGCACCCCAAATAACCACTCCCAAACTGCCAGTTGACTTCTCTCCCGTGGAGGACTCCAGTTTGGTGGAAGCAGGCTCAGGCAGGGAAAACTGATTGATTATCCAATAACATTTCCTGCTTTATGACTATGCCTTCTGTTGAGTAGTTTATCCAACAGATTGGTTGTTTCTTTACCAGAGGTGTCAAAACCAAAGAAACCATACTCATACGCTTTAGGACTTCTATAAATCTCCATTCCTTAGCATTTGCTTGGAGTTGGTGATGTTCTGATGAAGGCTTGGAGTAAAGGTCCTTCTTTAGTCTGATCAATTTACCTCAAAATGAGACAGGAAACATATCTGTTTGCAGAAACGGCAGAAACACCAGATATTCTTCTTGTGAGCGCAATAACTTGAACGATTTTCCAATTTGATTTTGATACTTCAGATACCTGTTTAGGTCCTTGGACGACCTATATCAATTTTCATGATTTTGGAATTTATAGTCTCCCCACTGGGTGGAGCTATATACATGACAAATTATATCTTTGATTATATCTCTGGAACTATGTACAATTTGATTTTGATACTCTGTATACCTGTTTAGGTCCCCAAGGGGACAACCCGTATAGAATTTCACAATTTTGGTATTTATGGTTTCCCCACCACATGGAGCTCTATGTACAAAAAATATTATTTTTGGCCATATCTGTGGAACTATTAGTCTGTTTGATCTCAAATCCAGTGCAAATGAAAGGTCATCAGGACCTCAGGATGTATCCAAACATGACATTATACCTGCCTTGTTCAATATTATCACATCATTATAGAACAATAATTATTGAGTTCAGTGAGGCTAAATTAATAAACATGATAGATGACTTGTTAATATACTTATAGGGTATTACATATGTGGTTGTATACTATTGTATTGTGTCTATATAAGGAATAGGGAATAGGATAGGGCGTTCAGGGATATACCCCTAGTCATCGCTTCCAATTGCATAGGCCTTGTTTCATGTTAGTGACATCTGATATAATTTAACACGTGACTGTCAGTAAACATGACAAAAAATGAGAAAATTTAAAAAGAAATGACTGAACAAATAAAAATAGAAAAAATACATCTGAGATGTAGTTTCATCATGTCTGTTGCTAATCATTAGGGTCAAATAGGAATGAAGGCCATGTCCTTCTGATTGAGGTTAATGATAAGAAAGATAAATTGACATTCAGTTTCTCATGCATATGGTTTTTAGACTAATTGTGCTATTTATTTTTTCAGCTTAAATTTGTTATGTATTACTAATGAATAAATAAGAACAAACAAACAGAACAGCAGTGACCAGGCTGATGATTCAGTCTTCTACTGGCAGGTTTAAATAAGAAAGTTTAGCTGAATCAGGTCACTTTTAGTTGTACAGCCAAATATCTAATGTCTAATATCTAAAATTCGGAGTACCGGAAGCTATTTAAACCCTTAATCAGGAAAAGAAGCTGGGACTGTATAAAACATTTATAGGCAAAAGCAAACAAATAAGCAAACAAACCAACAGCAGTTCTCATATTTTCATTGACTTCCATTTTATGTCAAACCATACAGACCCAACATATTTCATGTTTAGTCATATTTTTTTCTTGGTGTTGAGGGTGAAGAGTTTCCGATTTTATTTGGTTCCTTCCTTCTTCTTACTCACAGCTAAGGCTGCATGTTTTAATACATCAGAGATCAGGACATTAAGCCAGTCTTCTTTCTACTTAATCCCCTATAACTTATTCTCTTTTAATGTCACTACCAGCTATTTACTCTTCAATCCCACCATTTCATGTTGTGCAGAGGCTTCAGGGCATCTGTCAAGTATTCCATAAAGTATTTCTGTAAAGTGCTTATGTAGGCTTGTATCATTTCAGAAAAGTGATATAATTTATTATGTCCGAAGCCTCGCAGCCTGACAAAAGGTGGTTTAGATCTCGTCCAGACGGCATGTTTACTATGAGTGAATTTGAATTAAAAAAAAGAGTAAAGTAAATCCAAATACAGATGAAAAAGATACTGTTTCTTAATTAAAAAAAGAATAAATTCTTTCTGGTACTGTAAATCATAGTGGTAAGTGAGTACTTTCTCTGTCCTCTGCCTGATTAAACCAAAACCATTTTTCAAAATGGGACATACTTTTTATCCCATCTTTACATTATATTATACTTCACAGCAATCTAGTTGTGTGAATGCTGTCATGTTAAATGTCTGTGCGTCATTCTTGATAGCACCCTTTAATTTCAAGCACATATCAATAGCATCAGTCGGTCTGCATATTTCCACCTTCGAAACATCAACCGTCTGCGTTCATCTCTCACTCCACATGCTGCTGCCAACCTCATCCACTGTCTGGTCACTTCAAGAATCGATTATTGTAACTCACTTCTCTTTGGTCTTCCCAAAAAATCCCTTTATAAACTGCAGCTCCTCCAGAACTCTGCTGAGTTTCTCTGCCCGGATCACCACTCGCACCTCTTCCATAGAACACATCACACTTGTTCTCCAACAACTCCACTGGCTCCCAATAAAACACAGAATCAATTTTAAGATACTGCGTCTCACCTTAAAATGTATCCATGGTCTTGCCCCTCCATATCCGTCTGATCTGCTTCACATTGCCACTCCATCCAGTACTCTCAGGTCATCTTCCTCCATTCACCTTGATGTTCCCTCTGCCTGTGTAACCACCATGGGGAGGAGAGCCTTCAGTCGCCCTGCTCCCCAGCTTTGGAACGCACTCCCATCTCAGCTCCATAATAATGACTCTCTTCCTTTATTTAAATCTGAACTCAAAACCTATCTGTTTAAACTGGCCTATGCACTTTAACCTGTTATGTAAGGTGACCTTGGGTTTTGAAAGGCGCCAAGAAATAAAATGAATTATCATGATTATGATTATACTCACTAAAGATATACTTGATAGAAGTAAACTTTAAGGTCTGTATTGAAGATTTCATAATTCAGATCTAATCTGAATTGTTAATCTGTTTTAAACACTATGGCCAGCATGTGGGAGGTGTGAACATCAAGCCTTTAGAAATAATCTGTTTTCTTAACCAATTTGTGGAAGACCTTTACTGCTTCATGAAGCTTCATCTGACTATAACTATATGAAAGACAAAAAACTGGACACAATTGAACAAATAATATCAAACATGAAACATTTATTCTCTCAGGAATATGAGAAGTGATTGATTTTGCACATCTAACCCTGACTTAAACCCAATATATTTTACATAGACCATAGGTAAATGAACTGTCTTATGTCACTATCCACCTATACAATATATCACCAGAGTACTTTTACACAACAAGACATCGATCCATTTTCGCTCACACACACACATGTTCTGTTAGACTTTTTCTTTTCTGGTTATGATGGAGGTTTTTCTTCTCCACTGCCACTTGCAAATCATGATGGAATATGGTTCAAGAAAATCTGATCCAAACTGTTGTTAGTTAGGTCATTATTTTGATTGTAAATGGAACTAATGTGAATCAAAGAATGGATTTGCTTAAGATGGATCAGAAATGGATTATAGTGAGTGGGATTGGGTATGTAAAAGTGAAATAACATGAAATAGCAATCATTCATTAATTTGCTTAAATGCTTGGTCCAAATAAGGGTAGCAAAAAGCTGGGGCCTATCACAGGAATAATTGGGTCAAAAGCAGGATGGGTCACTTGTCCAACACAGATGAATTAGCAATGTAAAGTGGAATTGAGTTGAATGTAGTCTGCAGAAACTGGGATTGAAATAGGAACCTTCTGGTTTTTAGTGTTTCTCAGATATGGTGTGGTCATCTGTTTGGATTGAAGACAACAGAGTGTTATTTAGGAGAAAAAAGAAGTCCAACTGCCTTCAGTTGAAGTTGAAATCTGAAGTGTCATCAGTAAAGAGTTTTTGTTATGTGATCACACAGCTCCAGTCCATGTATTTACCCATGTTCCCTTCGTCCCAACATAGCACAAAACCTATGAGCTGTTCATGATGAGTAACAACTGGAGGGAAATTTGCAGAAGCAACAGCCAAAGCCAGTATTGTCCTGTTATTGAAGAAGAAACTATAAAAATAACAATATGCAGTCAATTGTGGGTCGTCATTATTTATAGTGGGCCTTCTTTCTGTGCACGCTGTGAAGTGATTGGATTGCTGTTATTAGCAAAGACTCTGCAAGCTGTAATTGCCATATCAGGATTGAGTCATGGGGAGATGTGTGATGGCTGTGAGCATGAGAAAAAAAGGGGGAGGGCCGACAATAATTGGGTTTGCTGCATTTGACTGATGCACACTTTCATCTAGCTTCTCATCATTTTCCGACGGATTATGTTCTACAAAACATGATGTAATTACTGTTGAGATCTTGGCCGATCAACACTTTATCTACTTTGGAAATAATGTCTGTGATGTTGCAGGGAAAATGGAGTACCTTTAGGCCAGGGGTGTCAAACTCAATTACACAGGAGGCCAAGTTTCAAAACATACATTTGACAAATTTTGGTCGGAGGCCGAACAGGATCAACATTTATTGAACACACTAAAACTATTTTTTTTAACATAAATATGAATAAAAACCTGAATACTATTTTGGAATAAATACAATTAAACTGTAAATAACTTCAGCTTTTTTGCACTAAAATATATCCTGTCAAAATTATACAAGCAAAAAATATGATAAAATGTAAATTACAATTGTGACATACTTTTGCTTCAAGTAAACGCTTAATCAATGAAAATGTTCACATTTTTTTGCTCTTATATGATTTGATCAAAGCTGGACAAGTTTGGTTATGCTTGATGTGAGGTCCTGTGCAGTGGAAATTCTCAAGATAGACTGTCAGTGCTCATCAGTGAGACAACTCCTGTGTGCTGTTTTTTTCATCTTTATCACTAGGAAAAACTTCTCAGATAGAAAAGTGCAACCACAAAGTTTGGTTTGCATGTTGATAAAGCCGGGGCACTGTTGCAGTTGGGGTTTTCACATAGATGGCAAATGTGTTGCAAAGTCATTCGAAATTCTGTTTTTGTGCTTCAAAGTGACGAAAGCCCTGTGCAAACTCAGTGTGCAGTGTGATCAGTGTTGTTGAGATGAGCTGTTATGTCAGCCAGAAACGAAAACTGGGATAAAACAGTGGAGTCCTTTCATTAACTGTCCATGAACTGACATATTTTGTTGTTCAGCTCAAAATCTTTTAGATGTATTCACCACAACACACCTTTGTATGGTAAGGAATGTTAGCAAACTGAATCTATCTCATACATAAAGGACTGAAATTGTGGTGATTTAAATCTTTAGCTTGGTTGAAGTTTATGGTTTGTGTTACAGTGCTGTTGGAGAAAATTGTCTGTAAGGGTTGTGTTATATGAAGTTGAATTTTGATAGTACTCCATTACTGTCTCCCTATGTGGAAACCTCTGCCAACTCCTTTTTCCCCTCCTCCACCAGAGAAGATAGCAGAAGATGAGCTCTGTATCTATTATTAAGGTTTATATACGTATTTACAATGTACAGTGGTGTTCTTATTCATCTTTCTTATAGCACAGGCGCAGGGCAAAAAGCCTCACTTTATACATTTTCAAAAATAGTTCCCCTCACGTCTCCCCGATGAAGACTCCCATATTGATTGTTGTAGAATTTTTAGAGACAACTACACACAGACCATAAGAGTAAATTGTTTCAATTCTGCAGCAGAGGAAAGTCACATACAGACAAGCTGGGTAACGAGTTACAAAATGCTACCAGAGTCGTCTTCCTTTAATACACAGAAACTGATATGGGTTGATAAAACAGGAACCTGTTTGGGTCAAGTAATTTTTTGAACCGCGATCAGGCGGAGAGGGCCTGGTCGGAGGAACCAGGGCACTGTCCACAACTGACTTAAACCGGGAAACATGAAAGGCAGAGGGTATGCAGAGTTTCACGACAGATGGATTGATAGCTTTATTAATGATGTGAAACGGAACTAAAAACCGTGGCGCCAACTTCCTAGACTTCCCCCTCAGAGGTATAGTCTTTGCAGACAGCCAAACCTTCTGTGCAACTCTGCAATCAGGTGCTGGGAGACACCTCCGATCAGCCAGGCAGCTATTGGGGATGGTGGACCTACACAGAGCAGCCACAGTCAGATGCCAAATCCTCTGACAACGATGAAGATGATGGACAGATGGTGGTTGAAATCCCAGGGAAGCCTCAAACAGAGAGAACCCAGTGGCTGAGGATCTGAGGGAGTTGTAGGCATATTCAACCCAGCTTAGGTGGTCATTCCAAAAAAAAGGGTCCGCAGTGACCACACATCACATTGTCGATTCCAAAGTCTGATTGGCTCATTAAGCCTGGCCATTAGTCTGACGGTGAAAACCAGAACTTAGACTAACAGTGGCATCAAGGGCATTGCAGAAGGCTTTCCACGCCTGAGAGACAAATTGCGGACCATGATCTGACACAATATCTGGTGTTATTCCATGGAGTCTGAAGACATGGTAAGTCCCGCTGTTTCTAAAGCACCATTCAGCTGCCTTGGAAAATCAATCCACGATTGTGAGGATGGTGTTGTTGCCTTTGGAAGATGGAAGTCTAGTAACAAAATCCAAAGCAATTGTGACCATAGCCTGCTGGGGGTATTGAGCGGACTTAGACCTGCAGGAGGTTGAGTGGAGGTCTATCCCCTCGCCCACATTGTGCAGGCCGCAACATACATACACTAAAAATGTCTCAGGAGAAAGGAGAGGGTAAGACCCCAGCCAGGATAACAGGCCACCCGTGAAGCATGTCCTCACTCTATTACCTGGGAACGGACACAGTCAGGCAAAAACAAACAATGAGGTGGGCCATTACCTTGACCAGGACTGTCTCGCAGGGACAAAGACGTCTGGTTCAAACTGATGGAAGAAGACATCCGGTTTTTTGATCGTGGAACCAGGTCTGCAAGTAAGGACAAAGGTAAACCTTCCAAAGAACAAGGCCCAATGAGCCTTGCGAAAATTTAACCTCTTAGCAGTCTGGGTATATTCCAAATTTTTGTGATTCATCCAGACCAGTCCAACCAGTGCTGCCACTTTTCCAATGCCAACTTAACAGGCTGGCGACAAACGGCAAGTAAAGAAGGATGAAGCTGACTCGTCTGAGCTGACCACTGTGAGAGCACTGCCCCAATTTTATATATATAGCCCAGTATCACAACAAGTTGTCTCAGAGGGCTTCATCTGCAGGTAAAGAGAACAATAGACATAACTTACAATACACATAATTAGTGACTATATTAAACTAAACAGATCCCTTACTTCCTGTCCTTAGACCCTCCTTCGCGGTAAGGAAAAACAAAAAAAAACCCGGTTGTAGGGAAAAAAAGAAAAAACCTCATGGAGCCCCAGGTGAAGGAGAGATCCTCTCCCAGGACGG
>JBAMHX010000007.1:28016600-28035366 GCA_037177515.1 Pseudomugil tenellus | reverse complement strand
TCCACATCGGGCAAAAACTCAGCCATGAATTACAAAATAGTAAACTATTTGGTGATCCAGCACAAAATCTCGCCGATAGTCTCTCTTTACCTGAGGCCGCGAGCAGCACATCCCACCGGTGTTTTGTCATGATGAACTGTCTTGTGAAGCTTCTGTCAATGTGTATAAATTTGATTGAGATGACTGCTATGATGATGCTATCTATCTATCTATATATCATCCTTTCTTTTCATCCATCTGTCCATCCAACCATCTTTCCATACATCTACCCATCCCACCATCTTTCTTTCCATCCATCTATCAATCACACCTTCTTTCTCTCATCCATCTATCCATCCAACTATCTTTCTATTAATCCATCCTTCCATCTCTTTCCATCTATCCATCCATCAATTCATATTCTTGCCCCTTTATAATCCTAAATCTTTTTCATTCTTTTAGTTGATCTTACAACAATTTTTGTTACATTTGGAATTGATATTAAGCTTCTAACACTTATGCTACAACTGTTTATCTTTCAACTATTTTACTCAAATTCAAACATTTCATTTAAAAATTAGCAGCAAAATGATTTCAACTTAATGATATCAACGAATGGTTCAACGAGCAGGTTTCAACCCCCTTCACCTCTCTTATGCACATTTTAGTTAAACTTTACACCAACTTCAACACTTTCCAACATGATTTTGTGCTTTCATCTCTTCAGATAATTTACCTGATGTTATAAGCTTTCTTTAGCATTAGTTCAGCTGATTTAGCATGAAAGCATTCATACTGCTGTTCTGCAAGAACAGAAAATTTCTAGTATTTGAATTTTATTTTGATTCTCCATCTTAAGTGTTTGCCAAGCCAAATGATAATATTAATGAGCGTGCATTGGACGTGCTGCTGTTTTGCATAAATAAAATAAAATCTTACACATTCACTCTCGGGAATTTTCTTCCACGCTGCCTGTCTATCCTTTGCTTTATTTCCTGAAAACGTTCACAATCAATACGGAGTTTTAGGGCCATACTGACAAAAATGTGGAGGATTAATTATTTTCTCCCTTCCTCCTTTTGAGAATAAACCTGAAATGTCAAGAATAAAGTCAAAATATTGTTTCAAGAATAAGGCCAAAATCACGAGAATAAAGTCAAAGTACAGTTTTGAGAATAAAGTAAAAAAAGTGTACATTAACTTGGATTCTTTCAGATTAATGTGAACCAGCTTGACTTTATAAAACACAATGGCTAGTGTGGATGAGCTTGTGGAGCCAGAGCCAAACGGAAATTAACAGGATTTATTATGATATAATGCGGGATGAACTGAACCTGTAGGAAAGGTGGAGGAGTCCAGGAGGTATACAGGAACAAAGAGCAGGAAGGCAGGCTGTGGGGAATCCAGAATAGGGCAGTGCAGGCAGGAGCAGTAGGAACGAGCATATGTTTTACATACATTCATTCAATGTCCGACCAAGAAAAGACTGGGAGCTGAGGAATATAAAGCTGTGAGTGAATCAGGAACAGGTGGAAGTGATAACGAGTCTGGTGACAGGTGATGGTAATTGGGCTGATAAAGTCCGGGCAGGGCATGACAGTACCCCATTCTCAAAAGGGCAGACACCGGATGCGAAAACCAGGGGGTGGGCGGGAACGAAGGCAGGATCAAGCCGGTTCAGGAGGCAGAAGACGCCGGAGGCCGCAGGGACAGGAAGTCCCGATCCAGAGGCCGCAGGGACAGGAAGTCCATCCTCTGAACCAGGAACCAGCAGAGGACGTCCTGACCCAGGACCCCATCGGAGACAAGGAGAGGAGCGTCCAGACCCGGACACAGGAACCGGAGTCCACCCGTGGGACGACCTGGGACACAGGAACTGGCGTCGGATGTTGCGGCGCAGGAAGGGACCTGGGCGCTGGCGTCGGGCCTGGTTGCTGCTGTGACACTGGCATGGAGAGCTGCTGCTGCATCTCCCGGGCGACGTGGAATGTGGCGCCTCGGGAGACAGAGTAGGAGCCCCTCCCCCTAAACAAATTGTATGGAAAATTTGGGGAGGTGCAGGGCTGAACTGGCAAAGACACAGGACGAAGCAGAGCTGGGTCAGGAGGAAACATCCCTTTTCGCATCCTCCCACATCCTCTCATGCCCTCCTGTTCCAGGGCATCAGGGTGCTCATTGACCATTTTCACAAACCGTTCAGCTGCTGTCAGTTTTTCAGGCATGGTGTAGATGTCACCCATACAGCTAATATAGGCTCTAGTGGTCTTTTGCATGTACCGAAACATAGCATCTGGGAAATTTGAGACAAGGGTGACGGAGGGATGGAGCTGAGGGTGTGGAAGTCAGGCAGGCTGGAGGCGCGGAAGCCAGGCGGGCTGGAGGCGTGTTGGAAAGCGGAATTCTCCGGAAGGCGAGTCTGGATCCACAGAAAGGCCTCCTTGAGCTGCGGTGTGGAGGGACATCCTGTAACGATGGAGGGAGCCGGAGCCAAAAGGAAGTTTAACAGGATTTATTATGAGATAATGCGGGATAAACTGAACCTGTAGGGAAGGTGGAGGAGTCCAGGAGGGATGTAGGAACAAGGAGCAGGAAGGCAGGCTGTGGAGAATCCAGAACAGGGCAGTGTCCTGGATAGCGCATCAGGAACAAGCATATGTTTTACATACATTCATTCAATGTCCGACCAAGAAAAGACTGGGAGCTGAGGGATATAAAGCTGTGAGGTGCAGGTGATAGTCTAGTAGCAGGTGATGGTAATTGGGCTGATAGAGTCCGGAGCAGGGCATGACACAAATACTCCGTCATATAATCACCATATGTCTGCATTAAAACTTTTAATTCCAGCAAGGAAAGAACAGAAACCTTTTTTTCCAAGCGGTTGTCATGGTGACTCGTTGTGTTCTGGGTTCCATTGATGATAGCTTTTTAAACTCTTGTCGCTCATGGTTAACTCGGGGTGAACTTTTTCGGTGTTAATAAAACCAACTCAGAACAGCTGTTCTGAAATGGAAAACTCTGAGTTTCTCATCGCAAGGATTGTCAACTCAGAGTTATCTCTCAAACTCAGTTTGTTGAACTCCCTTTGTGAAACGGACCCCAGGTGGACAAGACCACAAGGCATGAAAATAGCTGTCAATGATGTTGTCAGTGCCATGTGAACAGATATTTGATTGTGACAAACCCATCCTGAACACCTATATCATGTATAATGAGTTCTATGCAAAATTTTAAATTGAATTAATTGTATATTTGATTTTAAATATGCTTAAATATGCTTAAACATATTTGTGACCATTTGGTTTCATTAAAGTTTCTGGATACACCTGTTTCCCATTTTGTGAGACAGATGATTAATTTAGGAGACAGATGACGTAATCTAGGTTAGATAATAATTTTGGTGCATTAAGATAAAAAAAAATCATCTGTCTTGATTGGTAGCTGCAAGCTTAATTGGTTACGAGGATATTTTTTACCCATAATAGATTTGACGGTATTCTAAGTATTTGGTGTTTTAATTTTATATTGTGAAATTAGTTCATCAAATAGTAGAATGTTTCCGTTGTCTATCATATGTCCAAATTGTTGTAATGGCTCTTTTTGCTGTCAGGGATGAGGAGGCTGGTTTCTCAGATTGAGGAGTATATACATTTAATAATAAAGAATAAAAGAAGTTGAACATACATTGAGCATTAAAACATGGAGTGAGACAATACATGAAAGACAGATAGACAAGGTACAAGGTTATAATGTGGGAAGAATCACTTAAGAGATCTGTTGTCATAGAAAAGTCCAAAGCAATTCTGTCCAGTCACTTAGAGACACCTTCATTTAAAGAGTATGTGAGTGTCATACTCTGGAGCCTCAATTCTGCTATGAAAGATAAAGAATCAGGTCTCCTCTAACACTTTCCTGATGGAAGAATGCTGGCCTTGGAGATGGTTTACTAAGGTCAGATTGACATCAGTTTAGGAGTATTATAGTCAGACCTTTCAGCCAGATATTAATTAAGAGTAAGGTAATTAAGCTAATATATGAAATTTTCACAACACTGTTTTATTCCTTTATTTTTCCATTGAGGGAAGTTTATCATTTTTTCTGTTTTGCAGGATGTCAGGGTTATTCCAGATGGATATGAGTTTACATGGCAAAAGTGCAGACTTAGTGTCCAAAATTCCCACCAAGCCATTAAAGAGCAGCTGATGTTAATGCTTTTAAAACACTTATATCATTTAATGGTTTAGCTAATGAATGGTAAGTCAGAGATTATCAAATCCTCACACAATGTATGCTTTACATCCAGCCATGGATGATCCAGATAATTTTGTTTGAGGCATTGTAGATGTATTGCAGCCCGTTAGATATGTAATAGTGATTAAAATTGGGCAGGTCTAATCCACCTCTGTTTTTAGTCTGTTGTAATGTTTTTAGACTCATACATGATGGCTTGTTTTCTAAAAGGAATTTGGATATACGAGAGTCCAGTGATTTAAACCAACCTGAAGATGGTTTATTTGGTATCACTCAAAATAGATTATTAACTTTAGGTAGAATCATCATTTTAATGGTGGCAACTCTCCCCATGAGCAATATGGAACAGCGCCTCCAGCGAGAAAGCTCATTCTCTTATGTTTTTAATAGTTGATCGTAATTTAATTTAGTTAATTCTGTTAATCGAGGTGATATATTTATACCTAAAAATCTAATGTTTCCAGATTATTGTGATATTGGATGTATTTTTTAAGTTACAGTTAATGGGCATAGCTGTGGTTTTTGATGAGTTCATAGAGTAATCTGATATTACTGGGAATCTTTTTAATTAATGTATTTGTCTGGGAAAGAGATAGATTGTGAGTTCTGGAAAAAATGTAAAACATCATCTGCATATAAACCTATTTTATGTTCTATGTTTTTGGCATTAATTTTCTTGTTTTGTCTTATGGCCACTGCTAGAGGTTGTTGTTTTTTCCTATTAATACCTGAAATCAGAAGGTTAAATGTTACTTAATCCAATAGAAGAGAAAGAGACAAAAACCAGAGCTTTAGATGATTTCAATTGACAATTCTTTGTTCAAGGAAAAAGCAAAACGCTACATAACTCTCAAGAGGAGGTGTTCTTAGCTTTAGCAGTTAGTTCTCTAATGCATCAAGATATGAGCCTCCCTGGTTAAGCCAAGAAGACCCACCTACTTCTTAACTACTTTTTATACTGTAACAATCTTCTTGTGTCTATGTGTGTGTATGTTTATGCAAATTTATGGGAATGTGTATTCTCCTTTTGGTCAGAGGCTCCTCTTCCTCCTGGCCTGCTTCAATTGGATATTCCTCAAAGAGAGTTCCCACCCTGGCTGACCTTATCTTTCTTCTAAGCACCCCCACCATCAGTAATAAAGACTTTCTATTTGTCCCTACACTTCAAAGTTAAAGTACATCCTGATGAGCAAATGCCCCCCGACAAACAGATTCTCTTTACTCAGGTTGGGAAATGGTTAGAACAAAAATCTTTTCTCCCTCCTTTATCAATGGTCCCCATTGTCTTCCTGAAGGAGATTAGCCAATTAAAAAAAGACAAGAGTCTCTCAGTTTATAAATTCCTCTGCCCAGGCCAGTTAAACTGTGATAAAATACTTACAGTAAAATCAAAATTTCTGAAGTTCAACACTAATAAAAGCTAAACTAATGTAATTTATTATATATAGACTACAAAAAGTAATAAACTATAAAAAATTTTATTATATCCTAAATATAAAAATAATTCCTACAAGGTTCAATAAAAACGGGAAAAAATTACAGAGAAAGAGCCAGCCCTGTCTGGAGCATCTCTGTAAGCAGAAGCTTGGAGAAGTTTGATCATTAGTCTTCACGCATGCATTTGGGTTATTATATAATATTTTTATCCAGTCTATGAAAGATGATTGAAATCCAAATTTATTTAATATTTCAAATAAAATTTTCCAGTTTACACAGTCAACAGCTTTATCTATATCTAAAGAAATTTTTATGGTCTCCAGATTATGTATATTAGAATAATCGATTTGGTTAATTAAAATGTGCATGTTATAGAAGAGTTTTTTCCTTTTATAAAACCTGTTTGGTGGGGATGTGTAATGAGAGGGGTTATTTTTTATATCCTTCTGTCGAGAGCTTTACTGATTATTTTAAGATCTACATTTATTAATACAATTGGGAGGTAACTGGATGGGGGTGTGGGGTCTTTTCCTGGTTTTAAAAATACTTTGATATTAGCTAAATTCATGTTAGAAGGTATTGTTGTTTTCTCCTTTATTTTGTTTTTAGCCAGGAACTTCAGATTTGTTGCCATGTTCAAATTTCTCCAAAAGAAGCCTCTGCACTAGGAATTGTGTTGTTGTTTTTTATCTATAATTTCATTACGTTCAAGTTTAGCTTTCCTTATATCATTCAGTGTGTGTTCTTCTGGGACGACGCAATAAGCCTTCTCCAATTTTAAATTCTAGCTCTGAAGTTGTCAAAGTTTCCTTCTTTTTCTTATGGGAATAGAAGGAAATGATCTTTCCTCTCATCACTGCTTTTCCCTCTTCCCAAAGGGCGCACTGACGACTTTTGGCTACGATTTTGTCATGGCAAGTCGTGGCATTTTGGAGCACGAACCAGAAGGCTCCCGCACTGTTCACATCTAGTTCAAGACGAGTTCACGAATAGTTCACGAATGCGGGCCCATCAGTGTCCGCATTGAAACGAACTGGCACGATGAGTTCACACATAGGTTGCGCATAGTTTATGCACTTTCCACATTGTCATGAAGAGTTTGCGCCACTCGGACGGTGTTCCAACATCCCATATAAAAAGGGGGCCTCCCCAACCCCAGGTCAGTGGAAGAGAGAACATGCTGAATGCCAAAGACATGCTCCCGACCGTAGTCCGGAGCACAGGAGAGACTTGCTGCTCCAGGGATGAGTGGGGACCGGTCGCTCGTGGATAACCCCTTTCTCTGGTCACTCTCCGGGCGGCAGCACTTAACATTGAGCCAGAGTCTAATTGTTGCATAATGTGGCAGCTTTATTACTAACTTTATCCTCTTACAATACAGCTACTGTCTCTAATGTGATCTATGTGATTCTCAGGCCTCTTTTCATTCTCTCCGTCCCAGTTGCTCACACATGCTGCTCTGCACACTCACACATACACACATTACACATATTTATACACATATATACACATATTTATATACAGTCAATGATACACAAACAGACACGCTCATTCTCTTAAAGAGGCACACGGCACTCTCATAACAACACGGTCATTCCAGAGAAGAGAAGATGCCTATATTTGTCGGACTGGCACGCATCCTCTCGCATCGTTCCGACGACTTCACCACATGTTCACGTACAGTTGGCGCATAGTTTAGGACCCAGTGGCAAGATTTTTTCCTGACCAAAATTTTGAACATTTCAAAATTCTCGGCCCAACATGGCACACAGTCACAACGGGTTTACGCACTATTCACACCAGTTTACAACTAGTTTGCGCACTAACACTCGTTCCACAGAATCGTGGAAGGTGTCAGGGCTCCCAACGAACACACGCTGAAGTTTCTGACAGGTTGTTGTTTTCTAGATATATGGACCATTCTATTTTAAAGAAATCAATAAACTCTTTAAGTAATGATGTATTAAATCTCTAGTTTCTAGTAGCTGGTTTATTATTCTTTTAAGAGTGAGTGATACTGATGCATCACTGATGGTTATGGAATGGATTTTTATCTCTGAAATGTTATTCAGCAGTGAGGAGCTACATAGAAAATAATCAAATCAAGAATAACAATAATAGACTGAAGAAAAGAAGATGTATTCTCTTAGTGTGGGATGGTGAGAGCGCCATGCATCAGAAAGACCAAAATCCTTCATATATTGTTTAACAGTTTCTGAGGATTGCCAAGTTCTATAACTTCCTTTAGTGCTATGTCTGTCCATCCCTGCATCAGAGATTATGTTGAAATCCCCCGGATGATTAGTGTGTTATCTGAGTGACTCTGGAGTGAAGTGAAGAGGGAGTGAAAAAAGGAAGGATCATCAACATTTGGACTGTAAACATTTGCAATACATAACTTAGTATTATGAATAGATAATATAACTATTAAAAATCTGCCTTTTGTATCTGATACTGTACCATTAATGTCAAAATTTAGTCTTTTATTAATAAGAATAATGACTCCTCTCTGCCTAGAGTTGTAACAAGCTGAGTATACAAGTGGAAACTGTGCTGAGGGAAGATCTAATGTTGATTGTTTTAAATGCATTTCCTGTAATAAGACTATGTCTGCCTGAAGCTCCTGCAGCCGATTGAAGATTTTTAACCTCTTTTTTTTCTCCACGCACATTCCATGTTATAAACCGTATTGTGTTCATGATTCGACAGCAGAGATGTGTCCTACGTGCATATTACTAAAACATGTGTCTCTGTGTGTCCTACAGCTTATTTGCATACGTGTGTGTATGCTAGATGAATATGTATCATATGTCTGTAAATCAAATGAACTCATATGTGCTTTAGTGTACACTTCCTCATTCACTGGTGGTGGATATTTGTGTGCACCTCGTGAAATGTGTATGCACCTGGCGATCAAGTGTCTGTGTGCGCTGCGGGTTGGAATAAAGTTACAGGTGAGATTTATATTAATGGTGAGATTACAGTTAGCCATGAAAGGGTTAAAAGGAAGAGAAGTGAATAGTGATAACGGGCAGTTCGAAGACAAAAAAATATAATCATAAAGACTCATCGGTGAGCAGTGAAGTGAAGACGGACGATGAGTTAAGTAAAATGATCTTTACTGGCAGATATACAGTAGATTACATTTACACAGATAAGCTACACAACTATAAGATCACAAACAAACACGCATTCTAAATCACATACATACATCAATTCGTAACTACATACATACATACAAGATCACAGTACATACACATATACAGATCAACACAATTTTCCATTAATACATTGAAGTGAACAATCTGTCAGATGAATGACGAAAATAACTACAGCACCTGAGATCAGTAGAGCCATGGTGTGATATTTGGGTCGCGGTACAGGTGCCCATTGATGAATAACTTATCCACTGCTATTGCGACCCTTCAGCAATGGCATTTAGAAACACTCAGTGATGAGATAAATCCTCAGAAGGAAACTGGTCATTAACTCTGTAATGTGCTCCCTTCAGCTCTTGTCTCTCACTCTTAACCTCCTCTTTCTGTTTGAAGTTAACAAACTTAGCCACAATGAGTCTTGGTCTTGTGGAGCCGGGTCTTTTACCTCCCAGGCAGTGTACTATGTGGAAGTTGATACTCCCAAAAGTTTGCTACAGTAATTTCAGCTGGGTCTGAATGAAGATTTTCACTGTCATCTCAGGATCTTCATCTAACTGCTCCAGAATCCCTGAAAAGTTTTCTCTCATGCTCCGAGCCTGCAGATCAGTCACAGTTTCTTTAATTGTTTTATTTTCTGCAGAAAGTCGGGTCATTCCCTTGGTGAGGGAATTCACTGGCTCCCTGAGAGTTGTGTTCTCCACAATTAGCGCTTCCACCTGCCTTTGGCTGAACTCCAGCGACTCTTTATGTAACAGCTCCAGAAGGCTCAGACGGGCGTCTAAGCTGCTTAGTTTTTTATCAATGGATATGAGAACATCTGTCGAGTCTTCACTAGATGGTGAAATGCCCCTGAGCGAGTCTGCCTCTTGTGGCCTCTTATCATGAACTGAAGTGGAGGGAGTCGATGTTTTGTTTGGCTTCACCATGATGAACTTCTCGTAGCACCGATCTATATAATCCGTCAGGCTGGCCAAGTCTTCCTTGCTGCGCTCCATAGTGTACCTTTAAAGACACTAGGCCATCTGTTTTCTTCATTTTTTAATGAAATAGGCTTAATAACTTTATGTATTCAGTAATGTGAATAATTTAATCAAAATATTTGATTTTACCGTCGCACAGGAACTACGTACACACAATACCACTTACCTTCCATCTCTCTCACTTACCGTCAGCCTCTCCTTCCTACTGCCTCTCCTCCCTTTCTTGTAGTACATCTAGTAAATTTTTGATATAATGAGCCAATTTTGAGTTTGGAATTTTTTTAGTGTAATTATTTTTATGACTTCTTGGCTGCTCAGAGCATTTCCTGATAGCATATGTGAGTGGATTATCTGAGACTGCTATGTTTATCACTCAGATAAAGCATACTTAGAGGGTTGATTAGTGAATATAAGGTCCAAAATAGAATTTTGTGTTTTACCAAATCTGGTGGGATCCTTAATTAACTGGCGAAGACCAAATTTTGTGGCATTAGCTTTCAGAGATTTAGATGAATTATCAATCCAGTTCAAGTTAATGTCACCAAGAATGACAAGCTCCTTAGATGTAACAGATATGATTATGTCAGAAATCTGCATTAGATATGCAGTAGTATTGACATGTATTGGCTTGTATATGACAATAATAGTAACTGAAAATTGATTTGTAATGTTATCAAGTAATTGAAGTGTCTCTGAGTCAGTTAAAAGTTTAACTTTTCTAAGATTTACTGAGCTTTTTTATAATTTACCTAAAGAGCAACACCCCCACCAATTTTATCATCTCGGTCTCTATAATATAAGGAATAGTTTTCAATTGCAAGAAAGGAGTCAGCCATGATTTAGATATTGCCATTACATGAGCAATAAGTCTGGGCAAGCATAATTTCAAATTCATATAGTTTAGGAACAAGGTTTGTCATGTTTAGATAACAGATTTAAAAATCTCTTATTCTACAAAGCTGGGATAGAGTAACTAGAATTTTCCTTGAATATGATGGTCTTTTTAGTACTTCAATAGGTTTAGGATTAGAAGTAGGACCTAGAAAAACAGGAGAATATTTCATTCATGCAGGAGGTACAGTAGGTAAGCCTACTGGCTGGTTAATAAATTACACTAAAGAACTATCATAATGTATATGTGTCATGTAAAAAAATAATAACTTATTTTTTCTATATATAATGTCCACTTTCTGTAAGCTGACTTTGAGCTGAATTAAAAATATTTCTGCAGTAATGCTGAAGTCTTTTGTGTTTTCTATTTATACATTGAGGATACATTTGAAGATTTTGCTTTTCTTTTAAATAGTTCATTTTAGCTATGTGTGTTGTGACAACAGTAAATAAAGTGCTTACAAATGGTACTTATTAAAGTTCAGCTTGAGTGACAATTGTCTAACTTATGTTTAACTTTACTTTTTTTCTAAGGATGTTGCATGTGGAATGACATATATTGTTCCTGGAAGTTCACAAATCACAAAGTTTCATTTTATACAGTTTTTCTGGGAATGTCATGTATAGTTTTATTTTCAAGTGCATTCCATATAGGTTTCAGAAAAAGCAGATATAACTTTATAAGATTTATTTACATCTTTTCCATATGGTAATACCACTTTTTAAACACATGATTTGAATATACATCAATTAAATTTTGTTTTAAATACTAAAGTAGTAGTAGTCATAATAAAAAGTATTATTGTTACTGAAAAGAATTTTATAAATGCCACCACTATTTTAATGATACTAACAATCATAGATAAATAATTGAATGAATGAAGCTGCAATGTATATTTATCTGTCTTTCCTGTCCCTGTAGCCCCAGTGAGTCAAGGCAAAAGGGGGTCTTACCTGAGCTGGGTTCTGCCGGAGGTTTTGCCTCACTGCTACAAGAGAGTTTTCCTTGCCACTGTTGCCACCTGCTTGCTCAGGATTGAAGATTGAGAGTCAGGGCAGGTTAGGAAAGTTAGGCAAGTTAGGAAAATACATATAAAACATATGTAGACCGTATAATTAAACTCAGGTGCACAAAATTCCTATTATGCAACTACCGGTAGAGGATCGGCACTTAAAAATTCTTGGATATTGTTAATTTAAAAGCATCACTGCTTTTTTTTTTTAACAAGTGAGCAGGTTAATTTATTTTCTTTCTTCTGAAAGACTATACATTTGGGCCATGTTATTAATGTGCCAATCTCCCAATAGATGTTTTTGTAAGCTCATGTATTATGATTACTCATCTTCTGGGCTCTCGCGGTACATACACCTTCTGATAAAATTGGCCTAAACACAGTTATTTCAACAGTAAATTGTTAAATAACCAAGTGAAGGGTTAAATGTGATGAGTGGTTATAAAATTATAAATAAAGTAGTGTATTTTCATGATTTGTATGTTTTCTCTCAAAAGGAAAAATACTTATATCGATCCTACATTGGCTGTTCTACTTGTTATTCTTTACATAGCTGGTAGCCCATGTGGGTATAATTTTGGTAATCTTGAAAACTTTAAATTTGTATCAAGGTGATCCAATCCAATATTGCTTTGAAAAACCAGTATGAGAGTAAGATAGATTAGCAGATCCTGGATAGCAAAAAAATTGAATTCCTAAATCCCGTTAATTTTGATCCAAATTAAATATTTTGAACAACTGGCCCAAGGTGAAGACATGACCCAGTCAAAGAATCGAGCCATATGGACCTGCAGCCTGACTGCAAGAGACAGACGGACTGCAGGGGAGGAGGGCTCAGTGTGCTCCAGTCAGAGTCCAGAGCTCAACCTGGCTCAGATGCTGTGGTGGTACCTTTAGAGAGCTACACAAACCAATGCCACAGAACTCAAGTGAATAAAGCAGGACAATATTTCTTCAGGACTTTCTCCAAAACTGATAAAATCATACAGAAAATCGTGGGGTGAACTCTCAGTTTTGTCTCAGTTTATGTAAAATCAACTGTAATCAACTGATACTGTATTTGCCTGCTGTGTGTTTCGTGTAGATTGTAATTCCTTTCCTGGTCAATTAAAATCATTACATTCATCATCTGTTAGCTTTCACACTAATATCTTTTTTTTTTTACTTTATTTTATTTAATCTATTTGACAGGGACATTGTATTTGTACAAAGTCACAAATAATTTGTAGCTGATGCTATGCAAATACTCAAATTTATGATATGTTTATTTGCCTACTACTGCTACTATTTTCTTTTCTTTTTTCTGTTCCATGCAAACATAACATGGTCTGCACAGGTTAAACTCTAACTTGCAAAATAAGTCTCTATCATTAGTGATACTATTATATGATAAACAACACCTGCTGGGAGGCATTTTTTAGATTTATTTTGCTGAGAGAAACAAGAAAGTAAATGAATTAAAGGAAATACTGCAGAAACAAAGGGCTAACAAAGACAGATGGTGCATGGAACAAAGGTATAGAGGAAAGAAAAAGGAAGAGACAGTAGGAGGTGGGAGGCAGAGAAAAAAGTTTGAAAAAAAAAAAACATTTCAGTAATCTCCCCAGCTGTTCATGTGAACAAGGGAGGATATGCCAGCCCTTGCTCTCTCTTTTGTCCATCTATCAACATCTATCTTATTGACGAAGTGTGTAGTGCCCTTAAAGATGTCTCGGGCCGGGACTAAAGCCAGCCTACTGTTTCTAAGAGGCACACAGACATTGATGTAGGGGATTATCTCTTATCATGGTCATGCATCACTTTGCACCAATCCTACTTCACATCATAGGACTGGAACTGCTGGCAAGAGCACACTTAAAAATACAAAAGCACGTTCATACTTCCTTTACCGGCCAATTGCCTGTGTTCTTGGGTTTGTATGGCTCAAAGCAAATCTCACACATCAGATATGCCTTATCACTAGGTTAAAGATGCCAAGTGCTGCAAAGGCTCATCTCTCCACTATTTTCCTCAACAGGAAGAGCCATATGTGATGTTTAAGAAGTCTGACAAGCCACTTTATGGGAATGATCGCTTTGAAGGCTACTGTGTAGACCTGCTGAGGGAGCTGGCCATCATCCTGGGCTTCACGTATGAAGTCCGTCTGGTGGAAGATGGAAAATATGGCGCTCAAGATGAGCACACGGGCCAGTGGAATGGCATGGTCAAGGAGCTGATGGACCATGTGAGTCTCCACATCATTAATACATTCTAAGAATTCTCATTCTAGGAAAAATGAACAGCTTTGTGTAGTCTGAGAGAACTTATTTAAAGCCTTCACAAAGAAAAAAAGCACAAGGTGTTAATTTAATATCTTTTAAATGCCTGGTCATCATCTGTATCCATGTCTTAAACGAGTAAAAATTATATCTGAATACCCATCAGAGCTCAGTTAAAACTAGCACCGTACATTATATAAACTGGACATACCACGATAAAACTTCAGACCTGAAGGATTCATTTTTGGTTAGTTTTCAAACTGTCATTCCACTTTATCCATACACACTCTTTTAAAGACACAGTCCAATTAATTATTTGATCCACATTAGTCCAGTTTATAATAGTTGTGTTCCTATAAACCAGTTCATGAAATAATGACAAAGCTAAGGAAACCAATGGATTGGATGAGATCTTCTTTTTGCTTCAGTCTTCCACCCTGTGCTGCACCAGGACACAGTGCAGAAGAAAACCCCCATCAAAACCAGGACCATGAAGGAAATTTTCCATCAGAAGCAGAAACAGGAAGGGCTGGTATCTTTCTGGACCCATTGTGGGTAGAGAAGACTTGAAAGAGGGTCAATCGGCAGCATAACTCTAATCCAGGAAATATGAGACACACAGATAAATGACAATATCAATATCAGATATTTCTACATGTAGAGTAAAGCGAGCAGATGGGATGTATCATGGGATAAACAATTCGGGATGAACTCGATTCTTACCAGTTTGGTTACAAACAGGAGAGGAACACAGAAGAAGCATTGGCTACTATGATGCACCTGGTGTCAAAGCATCTGGATGCACCAAACCACAATCCAAATGCCAGAGTGTTATTTATCAACTTTTCTTCTGCATTCAACACAATAAAAAAAGATTTACTTCTGTTAAAAATGCATCAACTGGCCACCAGCTCACACCTTATTCACTCGTAAAACTTCTTCCTCACAGACAGACTACAGATGTTCAGAGTTAACAACACACACTCTCCCTTGACCAACACAAGCAGGGGGGTTCCACAAGGGTGCATGAGTTCTCGACAGCTATTTACCATCTATTCTAATGACTGTGTCAACAAGGCACCCAACCACCATCTTATTCAATTCTCTGATGACACAGCACTGGTGGCTCTGCTGTCAGAGGAGGTGCAGCCAGGTCTGTATCTGTAGTGGTTTTGGTGTATGGAAAGAACCTTTTCAGAGGCGAGAGATGTTGCGTAACAGCCAGAGTTTTATTGGTGAAGAGGCCTTGTCAGAGATGTGGTGCTGAGGAAGTGCAGAGAGGCAGAAAACATCCATGGGAGGATGTAGAAGCCCGGTAGTCAGGTGGAGGGTGGCTGGACAGAAAGGGAAGAAAAAACTGATCAGTCTCACTATAACCAGTTTTAAAGAAAGCTCAGAAATTTTCAGATGGCCAAACGATACCGCTGGTAAGCAGACGAACTGGCACTGAGTGGATGACAGTCTTATAGCTTATGATAATCAGCAACAATTGGATCCAATTTCTCTGAAGGTCTGGGAGGAGGAGTCGAGCAGACTGCACCCCGACAGGTCCCAACATCAGGACTGTGTTAAAAACCTGGTTATGTGGTCTGACCTAATGCACTGATTATTAACTCAGCTAAAACAGAGGAAGTCATTTTTGGAAATTCTCAATCTACTCATATTTCAGTTGTCATACACCACAAAACAATCGGACTCATTCAAATACTTAGGTGTAAGAGCGGACAATGCTCTCTCCTGGAGGTCACATGTAGATTATCTCTGCAATAAAGTACAGCAGAAGATCTACTTTTTGAGAAGACTTAGATATTTTGGAGCAAGCATGGCCATCCTGAGACAGTTTTACACTGCGAAAATTCAAAGTGTGCTACTATGACAGCTCAGTTTGGTTCTGTGCCTTCTCGGTTCTGCTGAAGAACAGGATACTTAGGCTCCTAAAAATCTGTTTTAAAATAGTAGGCAATCCCGTGGGGAACACATTCACAGAGCTGTGCAAACAACAAACTCTAAGGCTGGCTGATAAAATCTTCACTGACACAGTTAACATCTTGAACATTGAGTTTAAACTCTTACCTTTTGGTAGGCGTTTTGATGTGCCCTGCTGCAGGAGGACTAATATAAAAACTCTAAATACTCCATCATGCTCCTGAACCAAAGGAAGCTCACATGATCAGTAGAATTGTATTTATTATGTTTGTGATGTTTGAATGTATGTATGTATTTCCTTTTACGGAAAGTAATGTTTTATCTTATCTATCTTATCTTATCTTATCTTGTCTTAACATGGGAGATGTCGCAGTAGCCTCGGTCTATTGCAGCAGAACCAGCTAGATGGATCAGATCACTAAGTCAGACTTGAAGATTTATCAAGAAGGAAAGTTGATCTGAAGGTAGATCCTGAAGCCAGACTTGGATCTGGTTTCACAGACCCACTGTATCTTGTCTACATTCTATGGGACTAGGATGAACTCATTTTTCCTTCAGAAATGTCATACCATTACACAATAGTTTATGATATTCCATTATGACATGATAGTATTACACACATTTAACCATAGTGAAAAAGTGAAAACATGTCAGTGAAAGGCCAAACGTAGTTTGAGCGTCTGAAATAATAATAATAATACTTTTTTATTTGTATAATTATTATTATTATTATTATTATTATTAATAATAATAATAATAATAATAATAAAATACTACTAATAATGATACATTATATTTCTTGGCATCTTTCAATACCCAAGGTCAACTTACATAAAAAGTTATGTGAGAATAAAATAATTTTAACACATAAAGATTGAAACAACACAATGCTGTCAGTTAAAATGTTAAAGTGCATAGGCCAATTTAACCAGTTGAGTTTTAAGCTCGGATTTGAATGATGAAAGAGAGTCATTTTTATGGAGTTCAGGTGGGAGTATGTTCCAAAGCTTGGGAGCAAAGTGACTGAAGGCTCTGCTCCCCATGATGGTTAGACGGGCAGAGGAAACAACAAGGTGAATGGAGGAAGATGACCTGAGAGTACGGGAGGGAGTAGCAATGTGAAGCAGAACAGACAGATATGGAGGGGCCAGATTATCGATACATTTAAAAGCGAGAAGCAATGTCTTAAAGTTGATTCTCCGTTTTATGAGGAGCCAGTGGAGCAGCAGAGTTCTGGAGGAGCTGAAGTTTATGGAGTGATTTGTTTTGAAGACTAAAATGAAGTGTTACAGTAATCGATTGTTAAAGTGACCAGACTGTGGATGAGGATGGCAGCAGCATGTGGAGTAAGTGATGAAGTGGTGAAGAGAGGAGTTTGCTTTAGAGGAGCTGTAGAGCTGGGTGTCGTTTGCATAAGAGTGAAAGTTGATGTTATATTTAGGAAAGATGTTGCCATGTTGACAATGAATGGAAGGGGGCCCAGTGCAGAGTCAGAGAGATATAAAAAGAAGCAGATGAGAGGTGTATGAGAGACACCAAGGGATGCCAGTCTATTATTATTATTATTATTATTATTATTATTATTATTATTATTATTAGTGAGATGTTTTTGGAGCTGAGAGGCAACAACCTTTTTCAGGATTTTGAAGATGAAGGGAACATTGGAAATTGGACAAAGGTTATTAGGATAGATAAAAGTTTTTTAATGATCGGTGAGACAGCAGCTGTCTTGAAGGCCAGTGGAACATATCCGGTGATGAGGGAGAAGTGAATTATGGCAGTGATGTGGGGAGATAGTGAAGAGAGACAAGCTTTTACTAAGACTGTGGGGAGAGGGTCAAGTGGTCTGGTTGAAGGTTTGGCTATATGAATAAATTCAGATATGTTAGTTGAAGAAGGAAGAGCAAAACTTGGACAGGCAAGGCAATTTTATTTGTATAGCACCTTTCATGCACACAACAGTACAAAGTTCTTTACATAAAAACAATAAAAGCATTACAGATGTTGAAATAGTAACAAAAAAGAATAAAAACAGAGCAAGAATCATGAAAATCATTAAGAAGAACATTAAAAAAGTTAATTAAAAAGTTAACTAAAAATCTACCTTGCAGACTTTATTTATAGCTGGAATAGAAACGTTTTTAACCTGGATTTAAACGTTTCTACATTTGGTGAAAATTTTACCTCTACTGGCAGTTTGTTCCACTTGTTTGCAGCATAACAGCTAAATGCTGCTTCTCCATGTTTAGTCTGGACTCTGGTCTGGTCTCTGGTCTGGACTAGTTGACCCGAGTCTTTTGATCTAAGAGCTCTGCTTGGTTTATATTCTCTGAACATGTCACAGATGTATTCTGGTCCTAAACCGTTCCAGGTTTTAATATCTGCCCTGTGATTGACTGGAAACCAGTGTAAAGATTTTAAAACTGGTGCAATGTGTTCAGATCTCTTAGTTCTAGTGAAAGCCCTAGCAGCAGCATCTGGATAAGCTGCAGATGTTTTATGCTCGTTTTGTGAAGTCTTAAGACCATTAAAGTAATCCAGTCTACTGGTTTTACTGGGATGTCCTGTTAAAAGACCATTACAGTAATCCAGCCTACTGGTTTTACTGGGAAGTCCTGTTAAAAGACCATTACAACAATCCAGTCTTCTGGAGATGAAAGCATGGATGAGTTTCTCCTGGCCTTTCTGGGAGACTAAACCTTTAATTCTGTTGATGTCCCTGACTTGGTAAACAGCTTTTTTTTTTAGTCACAGCTTTGATGTGACTGCTGAAAGTCATATCTGAGTCCATCAGTACCCAGGTTACAGACTTGATTGGTAGTTTTAAGACCCCGAGTCTCCAGGTGTTTACTGAGGCTGGCCCTCTTCTCTTTGCT
>JBAMHX010000007.1:27977801-27997931 GCA_037177515.1 Pseudomugil tenellus | reverse complement strand
ATAACAACCAAGGTCTTAGCAGATGGTTTACTAAAGTTCAGAATGACATCAGTTTAGGAGCCTTATAGTCAAACCTTCCAGCTAGACATTAAGAGCAAGGTAATTAAGCTAATACATGGATTTCCTCTACAAAGCAAAAACAATCTGTTAGTTTAAAGCTTGAAATGTGAAACAGTAGAGTCAGTTTTCTTAGAATTGTCTGGGTCTCTGGTCCTTACCGTTAACAGTCGTGTTTGACCTTCGGGCTCTTAGAAAACCTGCTTTATTATGAGCTTCTTTTTAAATCTGTTAGCAAGTCAAATGTTTTAGTATTCTCTCACATTCAGCATTTGAGCTTAATGTCATTTAGGACTTTGAGCAGAGTTGTTTCAGTGCTGTGATGAGGTCGGAAGCCTGACTGGAATTTGCCAAGATTTCTACTTTAATTTAAGAAGTAATGTATCAGCCATGGTTCTGTTGGATCTAAGTGCTTTGTTTGATACTGTAGGTCATAGAATCCTTTTTTACATGTTGCAAAACTGGGTTGGACTTTCTGGAATGGTCCTTAACTGGTTCAAGTCATTTTGTTAAGTTATTTTGTTAAAATATAGTAGGATGTGTACTGAATTTTTGTTTTTACTAGGGATGTGTAGCAAAATGGTAACATATATCTAAGGAATATGCATCATAAATTAATATTATTATGAATATTACTCATTAATAAATATTTTGATCAGGGCACCACCTCTATTTTCTAATTTACTTTAAGAAACCAATTGGCTAAGAGGAAACCTAAAATCTTAGAATTAATAGCTCAAAGAATTAAAGAATAATTAATCATTTAATCAGTTTCAATAAATCAATCAGTGTCTTAAGCTATGTTCGTAAGTTTTGTTTGAACTGACCTAAATCATGACCACAGGAAATGAAGACAGGCAAACCAGATATTAAAGGGATTATTTATTAATCTAAAGTACATACATGTGCTAAATATAAGAAAATAATCAGACAACCTAAAATAATGATTATAAAACTGAAGATATAATAATCAACTTGTGTTTCTGTGTAAAAGGAGTGTAAAACTGGGTGTGTAATTAACCCGAATTAAATACACTGGGACAGTTATTAATTATGTCTAAGAAATTTAAAACATCCTAAGGCCTGGATTGAAATAGATTCATATTTAGCCAACTATCGTCTGAGAAACAGAGAAGTCCTTGGTGAGGACACAGGGTTCGTTCAGAACCAGAAGTTTACAAACATGGACAATTAAGGATCCGTTCACAGTGGAGCCTGCTTGGATGTATTGAAGTCTGTCCGAGGGGTTTGTAGCCTGAGTGGTCTCGCTGATCGATGGTTTGGTGGCAATTATGGACCATTAGGGCCAAAGGTGAAAAAAGGTGCAGTACAGACCCAAAAAGGTAAAGAAGCTTACATTTTAACTTTTGATCGGAGGTTTAAACTTAGTTACAGAAAGTAGTTAACCTTAATCAATTATCAGGGTTCTGATAACGCTCTGACCATGTGGGCAAGGATCTCATTGGTCTTAATGCACATCTCCAGCAGAGAAGTCCAAACAGAGAAAAGTTCTTGGATGAAAGTGTTATGTGTGGGCAGATGAGGAAGCGGAGTATCTGTTTCATTCATGGCACACTGGTTCCGCCTAGAGGGAAGTGTTTGTGTCAGCCCTCCAATAATATCCATGGGTCTGTCTCTTAATTTGAGAAAATCAAGATAAACATTTTAAATGAATCATAAAAAGTAGTGATGTCATGTAACTTGACGATGAGCATAAAAGAAAATGTGAAGTTTTCATTTAGTCAAACAGTTGTGGACATTTACATCTTTCATGGAACATTATCTTCATTAAAATACTCTCAGCATATGAGGCAAAAACCTTGGACACATAAGGCACCTGTGTTCTTATTTACAAAGAGCTCATTCAGTTATTTCTTATCTAAAGGGAATTATCCCAATCGTTGCTGCTATGAAAGTTTCTCAGGAGTCTTGCAATGAATGTGTGTGCATGTGTCAACTCCCCCTGCACCTGTGTGTGTCCGTCTCACACAGTCAAGACACAGAGTTGAGGCAATTCTGTGTTCCAGATTCAAGGCTTCTGGGTTATCATCATATAAATCCACTGTCCATTCTGTCAAAAGTGTAAACAGTTCCACAGCATTTTGCACAGTTAATCAAAGTTCTTCCTTAGCCCCTCCTTCGCGGTAAGGAAAAACTCCAAAAAAACCCGGTTGTAGGGAAAAAAAAAAGAAACCTCATGGAGCCCCAGATGAAGGAGAGATCCTCTCCCAGGATGGACAGGCAAATATACCTAGGACCGTTTGCTGTTTATTAGCTAATCTAAAATCTACAGTAATACATCGGAGGTTCGTAGCACGCAGTCGTTTGTCCTCGTCCAGACAGGGGAGTGGGATTGGCTAGGGGATCCCCCTAGCCAATAATAATAAATAACATTTATACATAATATGGAAATGACTATAATACTTCTATGACTAAAAGATGGGGTTTTTTTTGCATTTTTGTCTATGTATCAAGTAGAACTTTTCTGAAAAAAAGTACTCACCTCATCATTGTCTGAATGAAGTGTGGGTGTGACGGGATGAAGTACTTCAGCTCTAAAGTTCTAATCATTTCTTGAAAGCCTTCATTCTTCAAAGTTGAAAATATTCTTCTGTCTTGGACCAAGTTTGTTTGTTTAGTTTGTCCTTTTACTTTTCTTTGCTTTCTTCTTTACTGTTGGTGTTAATTATCAGTCTCTTACAATGCTCACACTTCGTTTTTGTCTCGTCTGTAGTTTTATCGCTTTTTCACTTGTGAACAAAGACAAAGCAAAAATGCTCCCACACTGCTGACTTCAAAGTTGCAGAAGCATCTTCTAGTTGCCTAATGTTGCCATGCTCCTTAGTGGCGGTGCTGCAATTCACAAATACAATACACAATAATGACAGCCACGTCAAGCATGCCATATTACGTACTTTGCATACCTACGTACTTTGCCTACTGTGAGTCTGGGAGTTTATTTATTGGTCTTCCGTGGTTGATTAATTTATTTTCTACATCAATTAACATTTTAAGTGGGTTGAATTGATTTTCAATTAATTCAAGAAGCAAGTTTTTACCATATTTTCCTCCAATAAAATAATGCAGTTGAAAATAGCATAATTGTTTTACATGAAAATTATTATGACATTAAGATTAATTTATTATACAATTAGAAATACACAGGGAGCTCATCATCATCTGATTTTATTTATTCATGAAGATTGTATCAATGTCCTGAGATAAAGAAAATTGAGGATGCAACACATAATGATGCATTTTGTATTAATTTAAAGACAAAATGACCACACTTAAATTGAATCATGAGGCCTGTCAAGATGCAGCCAAAGAGCCATTTACTCCTAGCGGTTGTTTCTTCAATATATTTTATTACATTTGCACAGCTTATAAATGCCTACTTATCAATATAAGACACACAAAATACAGAAAAGTAAATGTAGCTCTATGTGTTATAATTGAGGGATGCTGAGTTATTATTTTTTCAATTAAAAAATAAGTTTAAACTATAGACTCCAACTGATGTCCCAGGTTTCCAATGGGCACTAAATTCACCATCTACGCATAAATCTGTAAAACCTGCCGGCATGAAAAGAGTCTCAAAAGCTCTCGAGCAATTGTACACTTATCCTGTGTGTGCATACCAGGGGCCTAATTTATAAAACTTTGCTTAGAATCACTACTAGAATTGTGCTTAACGAAAAAAATGACTAGTTGGTACGCCAAAGTAAAAGTATGATCAAAACAGCATTCCGTGTAGTCATGTTCACGCAATTTCCTTTTATAAATCACAACCTTACTGAAAAGGTTGCTCCAATGATTTTGGTTCATGTGCCCACCCCTTCACACCCACTTTCTACCATACATGGTCAATGCAAAGTAGCTTATCAATATGGTAGCGTATGAATCAACAAGTGTTTAAAGCAAAATCAGGGCAACTGAGGCTACAAGTAAACTTAATTTTTCGAGACTGAAATCGAGATGCTCATTATTGAGGTAGAGACAGGGAAGGCAATCTTATTTTGAAGTCATAGTCGCAGTGTAACAAACTAAAGGAAAGCCGCTGTGCTACCGGGTTTATCAGGATCATGTCCGTGTTACAAATAACTTGTACAATAATGAAAAGAACGTTTTTATGGTTCACAAAGCCAACCTTATTCTTACATAAAGCCCTTATAGCAACATGAGTGCAGTCAATCGCATTGATAAAGTTTGATAAGACGGACATTGCTACAAATGGCTTTTTGATGTTGGCCTGTTCTCCCACAGTGTCGGGAAACTTCACGGAAACAACCTGTAATTTTAATGATGCTGTCCAAAACAGCCAGGACCGGCGAGTTGGGCGCTCTAACAGTGGACCAACTTCCGTAGCCTACATAATTCTAAGAGAAAATCGGCTTATCAGTCAGTCATCATCATTGGCCAGGAAATCCTCATGATCCCCGAAAACTCTACCCATCTTCATTCTACCATAGTCTTCAGGAAATGTGCAAGCACATCCATTGTGACACATTATGATCGTGTGACATTACGCTCATGGCAATCAGCTGTGAAACCACTTTTCCCTTGTAACAATTGAGAGCCGGAGCCAAAAGGAAGTTAACAGGATTTATTAGGATGCAGGATGAATGAAACCTGTAGGGAAGGTGGAGTCCAGGAGGGTTGCAGGGACGAGGAGCAGGAAGGCAGGCTGTGGGGTATCCAGGAGAACAGGGAAGGCAGAAGCAATAGGAACAAGCATGGGTGTTGACTCATTCATTGTCCAACGAAGGAAAGACTGGTGACTTGAGGGATTTATGGCTGTGAGGGAATGGGGAACAGGTGCAGATTTTTATAAATCCCAAAATTTGCATAGTAACATTCCTACGCAAATTTCAGGCCTGTTTTTTCCGTAAGTATTTAATGATTCGTGTCTATGGAATTTTTTTGAATAGCAAACTATTAGATTTGTGAGGTTGAAGTTAAAGATTTGTGTGTAAAATATTGCTATATCTGCATTTTTTTAAAAAGACTGCATGTGTAAACCTTTTTTGCATGTTTTTTCAAGACATTGGTGCATGCATTTCAACATGTATTTGTAAGCACCCAAATTAAGCACAAAATGGTTTATACGGTTTTACAAAGTATGTGTTATATGTACTATTTGCACACAAATTAGTTTACACAGTTTGCAAATCATGTATTACATACACACACAATACTATTGAGTCATTGTTTTGAAATTTCTTTCTTTCTTTGTTTTCTTCATTTCTTGGCATCATCTTGCGAGTGACTTTATGGTCTTAACATGCTCCATTTATAAAATCTTTAAGTTTCCGCAAGTTGTGTATGCATACAACAACAGCAAATGTTGGCCCCAAAGACATTCATGTGAATATTTAAAATTAAATCGCACTTCTAAAATAGACTGTTATGCCTGCTAGTTAGCAAAGTCCTAAAGTTAACAATCAGTAATCAGTTTTGAATTCCTGAGTAGAGGTTCTGGACAGCCTACCTCGGCTCTGTGTTGCTGTGAGTGTTGGTGGTTATCTCACTTTCTGTGCATTCATAGCCACCCCTCTTGCCTTATCAGCAGTCTGAAGCTTGCATGCTCAATCGCCTGATTTGTCAAGGGTGACTCCAAAGATTCTGATAGGCATTTTGCAAATCACCCAGTTGATCTAAAATATCGACCAGCCTCAAAAGTCATTACACACAATAATGTCAGGCGGGACCTTGAAGATGTGACTTAATTAGGTTTCAAATGGTTTAAAAAAGGCCTTCAAACCTGCTCGCCTGGAGAGTAATGCTCAGTTGGATTTTTATCAGTGATTACAGGTGTTGAGTGAGGAAGGCGGACAGCTATTGACAGTGCAAGCACTGCTTCTACCTGAGGAAGATAATCAGAGAAATGGCATGTATGCACAATGTTATCATACAATGCACATTAGCAGGTATGACATAGCCTTCTTGTTCGTTTTATCATTTGTTCTTCTCATAAACAATATTCACTTAAGGAGACAAAAAACATTAAATTTTTTCTAAAAAATAATTTCACTTGTGTTCTGCAGAGCTAAACAGAGCTGCATATATTCTAAGTTATTTGTATTTTCTTAAAGTTGTAGTTTCTTGTCACTTAGACCAGTGGTTCTCAGACTTTTTACAGTGTGTACCATCTGGGAAAATAGCAAGCTCTAAAAGTACCACCACCATAACTGACCTGAACACACAGTAGTAAATATATAAAGCTAGAACATATTTGGCTATTAGCGATAAGCAGTTACAAAAGGAGCCATGTTCAATTCTTATGAGGATTATTTACTGGGCAGGCTCAGGTGGAAGAGCAGTCGTCTTTCAACCAGAAAGTTGTGAGATCGATTCCAGGCTTTGCCTGACTACATGTCGAAGTGTCCTTGGGCAAGACACTAAACCCTAAGCTGCCCCCCGATGTGCCTATCGGGGTGTGAGTGTGTGTGTGAATGGGTGAATGTGAACGATGTATTGTAAAGCGCTTTGAGCGGTCAACATGACTGGAAAAGCGCTATATAAGTACAAGTCCAAGTCCAGTCCATCCAAGTGCATGAATCTAGTCAAGAAGCAGTAATCCTGAACTGGAATTATTTGTGTATTATAGCTCATAAAATACTTATTTTGTAACTCATTCATAATATACATGTTATAATTGGTTAAATTTAATTTTAAAGAATCTTTGGACTCATAAGGAGAAAGAAAACAATTGAAACAAACAAACAAACAAAAAACAACTTTTTGGACATTTTGAAAGTGTTTACAAATATCTTTGGGATGATGGGGTCAAATATAAAGGGTCTAACTATTATATGAAGGGCGGAAGAACAGTCGTCTTTCAACCAGAAAGTTGTGAGATCAATTCCAGGCTTCGCCTGACTACATGTAACTACTTGGGCAAGACACTGCCTATCAGGGTGAGTGTGTGAATGGGTGAATGTATACTATGTAGTTTAAAAAGCTTTGAGCGTTCAATATGACTGGAAAAGTTTTATATAAGTACAAGTCCATGTATGTATAAAAACTGCAAAAAACAACAACTGTATTATTGCAACAGACGCCTCCTACAGGCTGTTTATATTGACTTTGCCAAAGATGGCGTGTGACTGATTTCTCCAACCCAAAATGAGCCCAAACATGTTTGTAGTCCTTTCCAAAACACAAAATACTAAGGAGTGGGACATCTTGTTTCATTTATACACCACGTGATAATATAAAGCAGTCCAATTGGACGTGTAACAACATGTGACAGAGCAAGACGTTCTTCTAGGACATTTACTTGGCCAATCAGATGATGCTCTTCCATCAGCAAGCTAGCTTCAGAATAATGAAATCTTTTGTTTGTTCCACACATAAAAGCAAGTAATAATTTTAAACCGTTCCAGTGATATCGCTGTTTAAAGAGCGCTAAATCGAGGATTTCGCCAGATATATTATTTTCCCTCAAGTGCCACCAGAGGGAGCTTGAGTACTACCAGTGGTATGCATACCTCAAGCTTCTCAATAGTCACAACATATTCAGTGAATGAATGTGTGAAAGTTTCCAATCTGTTCAGCTCTGTCCATATTCTCAGAAAAAACACAAACAGCTGTCCCAAAAGCAAATGAAGAATGTGTCTACAATCATCAGGTTTCACTCAATGTTCTTCATCTAATTTCATCAGAGTGAATTTCCAGAATCAGAAATATTGTGTTTGTTACTATGGCTGAGTAAAATACAATACGACAGAGGAGAAATGTGTTTTTTCTTCATCTGATGATGGATACATTATCATTGATTCATGAACACAGAAGTCAATAATCACCTTCAGCTTCAAAATCAGTAAAAAACATTAATGTTTGACCTAAGGTACACCTTCAGTCTTTACTGAACAATAAGGTCTAATATTCGAGGAGTAGTTTAAAATAAGTACCGTTGGCAATTTAATTTATTCGTTTGGTAGTAACTGATTATTCCTTTTGAGTATGAATGGCTTTAAGGGTTAAGACACATCAACTCACAGTTTGATTCCTTTGTTGGTCTCCTCACAGAAAACCAAGATTTCCACATATGATAAGATGTGGGAGTTCATGAGCAGTCGGAAGCACTCAGTCATGGTGAAAAATGTAGAGGAAGGCATTCACCGTGTGCTCACCTCAGACTACGCATTCCTCACGGAGTCTACCACCATCGAGTTTGTGACACAACGCAACTGCAACCTCACACAGATTGGAAGCCTTATTGATTCCAAAGCCTACGGGGTTGGCACACCGATGGGTATGTATGCTCCTCCCTTAATATTATTATTACTACGCATTAACTGATTACCACAACATCAGCATTCCAAGTCATAGCATGATGTTAATTCTTCCAAGTTTCCAACAGTCTACATTACAAATAATATTGGTTAGGAGATCATATAATTCAATATTTGTCTTAGCCATCTGTAGGTAGATTTAGTTTCCAATTTATGAGGGGCATTTTTTTATGTTTTTTTTATTCCTGTTTTTCTGTAAGTGGTTGTTGCAACTAAAAAAGTTCTGCTTTGATCCCAGAAGCTAACTCGTGTCAAAAATTACATGGAAGGAAAAATCCTGGGCTTTTCTCTCTCATGAAGGAGAACGGTGTAGTACAAATTTAAGACTGAATAAGGACATTACTCATTATGTTTCAAGAGGTGCACCATTTTAATAGGAGGCTCAGCAGGTTTTTATAATCCTGTTAAAAACACTGTGAGGGGAAATTTCAGGTTAAATGCCTGTAGAATGTAGATTGGCAGATAACTTCCAATAATGACCTGAAACATGAAGCTACCATTAAATTGGGTCTGATTTTTTTTTGCAGAAAACTGTAAATCATTTTTTGACCTAATTAACTTAAGTGAAGAATTCAGTCTTGTAGTTGTAGAACTAAAGCAATATGATGTTATATTAATCAAATAAAACTAATAAAAGAATTCCTGCATTATAAATATTTTATTAGGTCTGGTTCACTGGCTTTTTTAGGGTTTACTCAGACTTAATCAATGTCCTGTATTCCATATAAACACTTATGTTGTCACAGATATGTTATGATTGGCATTTACCAACTAGCCCACTCCCAAAAAAGACTTTACCTGATGTATTCAAACAGAACCCATTGGCAACTCAGCCTGTGACTAATGCCATCCATTCATCCATTTTCTACCGCTTAGTCCCAGACGGGGTCGTGGGGGCCTGGAGCCAAACCCAGCTGACAATGGGCGAGGGGCAGGGTATACCCTGGACAGGTCCCTGTGACTAATTATTAAGTTAAATTAATTGAAAACAGAGGCCTGTACTACGATGTGATTAACACAGCCCACACTTATCTCTGTTCTCTGGATTGACTCAGTCAAACATTGAGGAACTGGGATAAACTGCTCTACGAAACTGGTTATTAACTTGCTAACTCGATCCAAACCTTTCCACTTAAAATGAGTGTGCGTTCACGTAAAGGAGGTCGTGCTCGGAGGTTCTGACCAATCACAAAAATGGACAAACCCAGAGCAGCATATTTTACTATGGAGGAGCAGACATTCTCTGACAATATGAGAAATTTAAAAACATAATTTGGGCCAAAAGCAACACTGTTGCTGCAGCAAAAGCAGGCAGGAAGGCTAGCAGAACATTGCAAATCCGTTAATGCGGAAGTTCACCAGATCATCCAATATTAATTAATGGGACAATATAAACTGACAGCTATCATATTAGCCTACAGTAGAAACATTTCTGGGAATACTTTATTTACCTCATTTATCCCATTTCTTTACATCCGCTCCCATGTGAGCGTCTTATATTTATCAATGCCACAGTGAATGCAGTATAGTTATTCCATAACTCAATGTAATGTATTTAAGTTATGTGTGGAAACAATTACCGACTATTATAAACCACAGTTTTATAGTCAAGCCCAGTGGGGCTAAATGTACATTGGAGCAAGGATCAAATACAAAAACCATAATTAAGAGGGGTCAGTGGCAATGCTTTATTACTGCATCTATTGTTTGTATTAAACCTTGGTAATAGTGTGCACATTGTCTGCGGGACAGTGAGCGCCTTACTATGATTGGTTACGTTTTCTACAAACGTAAACGTGTAAAGTCTAACAGGTTGGTTCTTGCCAAATCCAACTATTATGCCAACCCTTCAAGACCCAGGGATGCAATTTAGAGTCATCTTCGCCAGGAAATATTTCTGTATTATAACTCATAAAATGGACATCTTGTAAGTCACCATTAGGAAATGTATATCCTTTCTTCAGAACAACCTGAACTTAAATAAAAACATGTTAGAAATGTGTTAAATGAATGTAAAAAATGCCATGGATCCATTAATTGAAAGAAATATATAAACCAAGATATAGTGTTTACATATTTTTTTATTTTAAAAACACACCAAACTATAATCAACAACTTTTCGGACATTTAAAAAATGTTTTCTAAGGTCTTGGAGATAATGTGGTAAAAAATTAGGTATCTAGCTATATTAATAATGTATAAACCACATACATGGCAAAAATAACCACTCAATTCATTATAATTGGCTACTTTTAAAAACTGGGTTCGTATTTCAAAATGAGTAGCTTCCTTTCTTTCGGACACTAAACAAAACTTGTAACTGTGTGAAACTCGCTTGAATTAAGGATTACTAAATCAAACATTTCTCTTAGTCCTCATCTTCTGTATCTGACACAAACAGCTTTCTATCCAACATTGAGTCTTGCTCAACATCACTGTCAGAGTATGTCTCATTGCTATGCGGCTCCTCATGACTGATTTCAAGATTGCACATGATGGCTTTTGGAAAAGCTCGAAGAACAGTACAGGCAGAAACATTAGCGCAAGCATCTACAATCCCTTCACAAATTGTGGCGTAACTCGCCTGGCGCTGCCTCCGAGTCTTTGTGAAAGTGTGTGTGCCCTCCGTCATCCAGCGCTCCCACGCTTTTCGCAACCTAATTTGAACGCCCTGTTCACATTGACGTCCAGCGGATGTAGTTCTTTCATTAAGCTTCCCAGAATGACAGCAAGCTCTGAGTTCATTTGCTTTACTTGTTGCTTCGCAGCTGGTGTGAGATGGGCACGCATCGAGTCACAGATTAAAAGTGATGGTAACGTGTGGAAAAAAAACATCCGGTTTCTTCATGTAGACCTCACTCAGCAACTCTTTCATTTTCTGCTAATCCAGCTTTTTTCATTTGCCTTAATGATAACTCTGTGTAGGGCTGAACGATTTTAGGAAAAAAAAATCTAATTTCAATTTTTTTGGGGAAGATATTGCGATTTTGATTCAATTCACGTTTTTTTCAAAGCAAGCTTTACTGCAATATTTGCAATGTACTTTAGCATATGCAAATATGACAGAAAATTACATTATACCAAAGCTATTACTCTAATACAAGGATGAAAGGTAAGAACTGCTTTTATATGTGTTGTTAATAGTTGTTAATAATAGATTTCAAACCTCCACATGGAAAAAAAATTTGTAATGCTGCAGTATATGTTTCATTATTATTCAAAATTCAATAAACAATACAATCTTTTATTGACCAAGTTTATTTACCTGCAGTGATCAAACTTGATTTTCAGATCTAATGACTGTAGAACTCATCATTGCAACAGGAGAGATTTATTTCTCACAATGACAGAGGCTTATCAATAATATGTCTGTTTTCATTCATTTGCTGAGTGTTCCTACCAGCAGGGATGATGACTTGTTTAATTAATCCATTTAATCCCCAGACGGACTCATGATGTGTTCATGTGCAGCTATAGTTAAACGATAACGTGAACTTAAATTATCAGGATTTGCTGTCAAACTCGTGTTAGTGTGGGTTCTCTCCTCCCACAGTCCAAAGACATACAACTTGGGGATAGGCTGATTGGAGACTCTAAGTTGCCCCCAGGAGTGAGTGCGTGGTTGTTTGTCTGTGTGTGTTGGCCCTGTGATGGACCGGCAACCTGTCCAGGATGTACCCAGTCTCTCGCCCTATTAGGGCTTTTCCATACGGCCCTACTCGCCCCCAATTGCCCCTCATACTCCTACACTTGTTTCCACTATAGTTATTGCGTACTGAGGCGATACAGTTTCTGTACCTGCTTCCTTGGGGTTACAAGCGGGCCAACCCGACATGAAATTTTATCTCCAAGAGCTTGTGGTCATTTTAAGTGCCACCGGAAAATGTGTTATTATTATTAGCACACAAGCAGTGGAAGAAGAAATGGTCATCGCAGAAATTCACCCCCTGGACCAATGAAGAGGTGAAAACTTTTTTTATTTGGTTTTTGTGGTTACCAGAAGCTTGATGTAGTCACAAAAAATGTGAGGAGTTCCTGAAACTCAAGGAGTCCATGGAGCATGGTCACAAACCTCAAAATAGTGCCATGAAAAACTTTTTTAAAAAATTAAAGTGACTGTGCCTTAAAGGACTACAACAGCAGGAGTGTTAATGTAAGAACTGGAGGTGGTTGCCCAAATGGACGCTATTTATAGGCTGAGGCCACCAGCAGCAGAGAGTGTCCTGCACAGCTTCTTCACTGTTATTCCAAACAAGGACTGAGGTAAGCAATAGTTTACTTTAAGGTGTTTTAACACAGCAAAATTGCAATCAGTAAGACACAAGCAAAAATATATTGAGAGCAGTGCAGATCTTTTGTTTTTCGAACAAACAACAAGCTAGCTAGTTAGCCAAGCTAACTTGAGCTAACACAATGTTTCACTTATGTTTGTATTATGGTCTGTATGCTCTTTAAATAGACTGAAAAGTCAATATGCTTATAATCTTTAACATTATGCTGTATTTCCCAGATGCTTATATTTTTTGCAGTGACTTATAACTGAATTTTAATTTTGTCTTTTGTTATCTTAAGACTCCCTACAACGTCAGAGAGTGGAACAGAACACGCCGCTCAGCCATCAACAATCACACGTAAGTAAGGTTTTCATAAGTACTAAGCTTTATTTTAAAATTGTATTCCACAATTTATACATCTAATAGAATTATTGTCGTTAATCGCATCCCATTTCTGTCTTTAGGGAGGCAGAAGAAAAAAGGCTGGACCTACCATAAATTTTAAAGTTTCAATGAATGCTGCAGATGAACGGCAGCGACAACAGCTTCAAATAATGCTGAAAATGATGGATGTAAATGATGGAGGGAGGCACGCCAAAGAAACGAGAAGTTATAAGAAATGTCATCTTTTAGCACATCATTTTGGCAAACCTGTTAAGGCTGTCTCAGACCGTAACTTGTCACAACCAAAGGAAAAAAAAAAAAAAAAACAAGGCTGTATCTACTTTAAATAAAAGTGAATAAAAGTCTATTGCATTTTTTCATTATTTAAAATGAGACAACAAAAAAAAATCGTTATTTAAGCCGCACTTCAGAAAAATCTAAACTGAAATAACATTTAACTATAGAGCAAAGAATGTGGTTAAAGCGTTTAATGTAGGAACCTGCAGTATATATTCTATCAACTCACATTTGTAAAATATTACTAGCTTCATGACTCAGCTGATGTGACCATGAGATATTTTAGCAGACAGTTCTCTCAAAGGTATTGCTGACAACACTGTTCAGTTGCATACTAAGTTTTGGGAAATTAAATGTACGTGAAAATGAACAAATTTTTAAGAAACAATGAAATGATGATGAAAGCTAAACCGGCTGGTGGGAAGTAATAAATCAAAAATGAATTAAAACTCATCTAAGTGTTTTTTTTTCAAATACATAAGAAGGCACTAATTTGTTCATGAAGCTCATCTACTCATGCTAGTCCCCTGTATTTTGGTTCTTCAGGCTCTCCATACAGAGATAAGATCACTATTGCCATCCTGCAGCTTCAGGAGGAAGGAAAGTTGCACATGATGAAAGAGAAATGGTGGAGAGGAAATGGCTGTCCAGAGGAGGAGAATAAGGAGGCCAGTGCACTTGGGGTCCAGAACATTGGAGGAATCTTCATTGTCCTAGCAGCAGGGCTTGTCCTCTCTGTGTTTGTTGCTGTGGGAGAATTTCTTTACAAGTCCAAACAGAATGCACAACTTGAAAAGGTAAGAAACTACTCTGATGTTTCTTACTTAAAGATTTGATAGAAGAACTTCTTGCCACGCCTACATGACAAATGGTTGCCTCATGGCTAAGACAGATGGAACAAAGTGATGCTAACTATAGTTGTTTTGGAATATCTGATATAATCTGGGATTGTACAAATGCTTTATCTATTTGCCAACTTGCGGAAACAACAATAGAGGTGGTTTATCATAAACAGGAAAATAAGTATTGGTCTCTTTGCATCTATTCACTTAGGCCCAATGGCGACAACGAGATAAGAAACGTGAGGAATTCTGCTGTCACTATGGATCCAAGATAGACTTTAACCACCATCTCAAATGAACTCAAGAAAAACTTTAAAAATTCTTTCAAAATCTAACATTTTCTCAAATCTCACAGAAGTATTTACTTTATTCTTTTTCTTAAATTTATATTCCCAAGAGAGTCTGAATACCAAGAGAAGTTTAACGTGCTTGAGAGCTGGAACAAATACACAGTTGCATCTTATGTGTATGTGTTGCAAAGGCTAGCTGCACTGCATGGTGCAATTCAACAGCATCAACCTTCCTTCAGCTGCTTTGGATCATGTCCACCCTGCCACCCTGCTCATGTTGTAATTACTCTTGCTATTCATATTGGCTATTCATACATAACCATGTTGCATCGACCCAAGGCTGCCGTTTGACTGGAGCTTCCCAGAAAACATTCCAGCAATAACTATTGCTGATAGATTAGAATGATTAAAGAAATAGGTAAAACTCAACTCAGTTGTACATGAAAAAGCTGTTTATGACATTAAAGAAAAGTACACAGAATAGTGCACAAGTAAAAGTAAAACAAAATGTCAGGCAAGGCATCTGCTACACAATACACTTCTACTTCTGCTATTTTAGTTTATATGCAGGTAAAATTGTACAAAACCTCTATTCAATTCAATATTTAGTGTGAGAAATAAATTTGAATAAAAATAGTTTAATGATCTTTTTAATCTGTATACAAAAAATTTTAATGTTTTACAATTATGGCTATAATGGGCAATGCATTTATATGTATATCTTTTTTAAATTAACTTATTTTGATAAGCTGAAATAACAGTATGTCCTATGTACATATTCATCAAGGAGGGCTGCACAGCGGTGTGGTGGTTAGCACTGCAGCCTAGGAGCAAGAAAGTCACTGGTTCAAGCCTCGGCTCAGAAGGTGGTCTTTCTGTGCGGAATTAGTATGTTCTTGCTGTGTTAGTGTGGGTTCTCTCTGGGTGCTCCAACTTCATTAGAAGTGAATGTGTGTGTATGTGCCTTGTTTGTCTCTGTGATGGACTGATATGACCTGTCCAGGATGTACTTGCCTCTCGCCCAATGATTGCTGAGATAAGCTCCAGCTACCCACAACCCTGAATTGGATGAACGGTTAAGAAAATGAATGGATGGATGGGTACAGATAGTGAATGGATGGATTAATGTGTTTTTTTCACAAACTTTCCATAAAATCTATTCTCTTAAATTCTGCTTTATTTACACAGTACAATTTCACAACAAAGTCAGCTCAAAGCCCTTTACACACACTTAGACCAATTCAGTCCAGTTATAATCCGGTATATGACCCACATTAATCTAGTTTGTAATAACTGTGTTTATTTAACAATATCATAAAATACGTATGTAGCTAAGGAAACCAACAAATTGAACCTCAACCTGTTTGGTGTGGAGAGGACAGGAAAGAGGGTCACCTAGCAGCTTAGCTGTAATCCAGGAATCCAACTGAGTAAAAAAGAGAGACACAAATGATTAATACAGCCAGACTGCTGGATTGACCTAGCCAGACATTCAAGAACTGGATAAATTGTACTACGAAGCTGGTCAACTCGCCAACTCAACCCAGGGTTTTCCAATTAAGATTAGTGTGTGTCACATAAAAGGGGTGGTGTTTGGAGGTTCTGGCCAATTGCAAAGATGGACAAACCCTGGACAAAAGGGAGTCACTCTGCTATGTGGTGGAATATCAATTCCTCCACCATGAATGCACTGATAATTGTGCTTCCAGAACTCAGGGTTTCTGTACTAATGTCATGTGTGAAAAAGAATTATCACTATTATTAACCTCGATTTCTATGGAAGTGTTTCTGTAACATTAATCAAATTAAACTCCAATAAAAAAATGTTTTTTTCTTTCAAATTGTCATAATGTAGCTGCTTGATTTTGACTAAAATAAAATGATTAATCAATAATCCGAACTGCATTTTCATTTTCTTCTTCAAGACTGCTCATGGTGTAGCATAATTAAAATTAAGGAAAAAAAAGGACATTTAAGATTTAATTTTCAAAACATGCAACAGCAAATATATATATTCTGGAATGTGCCGCTAGGAGGCAGCAACTGTAGTAGCTCTGTCTTACTTTTGAGACTTTTTGTCATTTCAGCGTTCTTTTTGGACTTTTTGAGATCAATTTGGATTAACCAGTAGGATATTTCACACTGGTGAATGGCTGTACTGTTCGGGAGATTTTTTCCGGGATATTTTCAGCTTAATTCTGCTTTTTGAAGACTTCTTGTTGTGAGTGTCCATGACAACGAGACTTGTTTATCATTGGGATCAATTGATAAGGCTCTCCAAGTTCAGGGTTATCAGTGAAATAACACTTCAAATCACTTCACATTCCATACTGTAATGCATTTGTACACAGCTTCAAAACCCAGACCGTGATAAATAACTAAACGGAAAACAAAAGGGAGGTGGACTTGCAGTACTGGTTAACCAGCGTTGGTGTCATCCATGTTACTGTTAAAGAGAAGATCTGCACAAGAAACATGGAACTGCTAGCTGTGAGTTTTCGCCCATATTATTTACCCAGAGAGTTCATGTGTGTTATTCTAGTAGCGGTTTATATACAGTATATGTAACACCACTTCAAACGTAGCCTGTGACATCATTTGATTTTAACAACACCTCCCTCTCTGCTACTCAATTTGTGCTACCAACAATTTGTCATCTGCTGCACCAGAGAAAATAAAACCTTGGACTTATTTTATGCAAATATTAAAAATACATACTGCTCCTCTGCCCTGCCGCCTTTAGGAAGATCTGACCATAATCTGGTTCTTCTCACTTCCTCCTACAAGCCCTTGAATGAGTGTGTGACAGAATATATAAACTTCTGTGTGTTCCAACAAGAACAGTGAAGTGCTTCCACAATAACAAACCCTGGCTCACCATTGACCTGAAGAAGCTACTGAACATAAAAAAGAAAGCCTTGGAGACAGGGAGTTATTGAAGTCATCACTGAAATAAATTTAGAAAACAAACTAAGAAGTGCAAGGAGGACTACAGGAGGAAGCTAGAACATTAGCTTCAGCGGAACAGCATGAGGGATGTGTGGTCAGGAATGAAAAAGATCAAAGAAGGTAAAGGGAGATCCAACTGGTGGAGGTCTCAACAAAGCCAATGAACTGAACATGTTCTTCAATAGGTTCAGCTCACCTCCTGCCTCAAACCCAACTAGCCACACAACCTCTATGAACATACAGTTTTCCTGTCACACCTCCACTCTGTCACCCTGCAGCTCAGTCAAGGACCTTAACACAGCCTCTCTCTCTACATTCGGACTTCCTGATACCTCCTCTGCCTCCACCTCCACGCTGTCTGTCTCCTGTAATCAAGTCATGAAACAACTGATGAAACTGAACCAGAACAAGGCTGCAGGTGCAGATGGTGTCAGTCCCAGAGTTCTCAACACCTGCTCAAGAAAACTATGTCCGATTCTCCAGCACCTGTTCAACACCAGTCTGTCAGGAAAGAATCCCTGTGCTGTGGAAGACATCCTGCATTGTTCCGGTGCCTAAAAAACCACAACCAGCTGAACCAAATTATTTCATACCAGTTGCCCTGACATCTCACATCATGAAAGGAGAGACTCCTGGAGAGACTCTTATTGGCTCACCTCAACAAGCAAGTTAATACCTTTCAACATTCATTACAGTTTGCATACCGTAATGGGCTTGGGGTTGAAGACCCCATCATCTACCTGCTTCAGAGAGCCCACTCTCATCTGGACCAGTCAGGCACCACTTTGAGGGTCATGTTCTTTGACTTTTCAAGCAACTTTAATACGATTCAGCCTGCTCTGATATGTGAGAAGCTCCATAAATTCCAGGTGGTTACCTCCACAACCACTTGGATTTATGACTACCTCAGTCCTCACAGACCACAGCTTGTGAGACTGAAAGGTTGTGTGTCTGAAAGGGTGATCAGCAACCCTGGAAAACCACAAGGAACTGTACTTTCACCCTTCCTCTTCACACTGTACACGTTGGACTTCCAGTACAACTTGGAATCCTGTTATCTGCAGAAATACTCTTATGACTCTGCAGTTATTGGGTGTATCAGTGATGGACAAGAAGCAGAGTACAGAGAACTGGTTGCTCAGTTTGTTGAATGGTGCGGTAACAATCATCTCATTTCGAATATCAACAAAACAAAAGAGATCATTGTCGACTTCAGGAGGAACAAGAACACACACAGGACTCTTTCCATTTTGGGAGAAGAGGTGGAGGTGATTAAGGAATTCAAGTACCTGGGAGTTCAGCTGGACAACAGACTTGAGTGGAAAAGCAAGAACATCTACAAGAAAGGTCAGAGGAGACTCTACTTCTTAAAGAAGCTGAGATCTTTTAACGTTTGCACCAAAATGTTGCAGCAGTAATATAATAAATGAAGAAGAGTATAATGATATAAAGAGAAAATAACATAACAAGCAATATAGAAACACTATTGGATAACTGCCAACTTCCTGTTTCCTGTTCTGATTCTGTTGTGCCAGTATAACGCTCTGACCAAATCATACTTTTTTATTGTCTCTTTGCTTAGTTTTTATATGTTTCTATCATCCTTTTAGTTGTTAAACAGTTTTTTAATAATTATTTAATCAGTATTTTTAACATTGAGGTTATTTTTTGGTGTGGACAAACTACTGGTTCAGACAAGGTGAGGAAATTGCTGCCTCGGAGCATGCCAACTTGGATATTTCTGACCCCAACATGCAGATCCCTAACCCTTAAAGAAGACATCCGCAAGCTCTCAGATGAACTTTAGTCGAAAAATGAAATGTTAAATTCTCTGCTGGACCTGGCGCATCAACAGTCCATGCATATTGCATCGCTGAAGGCGGTTTTTCAGGATACAGTGGATCCCGATACCTTGCCTCAGCCCTCCTCAAGTTTAACACCAAGAAGCTCACTCTGGTTCGAAGTGATGTGCCGCAGGAAGATGGTCTCTAACCCCTCGTCCTCTCCGACTGCTTCAAGGTCCTGTCGGCACAGGCACCTCCACTGCCAGGCAGTGACCCTTGAGCTACTGGCAAGAAAGGCTCGACAGCGGCCTCCACTTTCATCTGTGCCGACACCAACAGAGCGCCCCCACGTTTGTGCCGGAGGTCATCTTCGGCGAGGCGTCGGCAGTTCCTGAAGGACGCTGTAAGTGGACACTCCGGGACTCTGTGCCATTCTAACCAGAATCCTACCACTGCTGCCAACGCATCATCTCTCGCTGCAGAAGCGGGGATCTGCCATTATAGGGTCCACATCTCTTGGGGCGGTTGTGCACCAGACCTTCACCCCGATATCACATTCAGCCAAGTGCAACAGCCTCATATCTGGCTTAAAGGACACTGTAATTCCAGAAATATTCCATATGTGAAGAATTTCACAACCTTCTACATTAGACCATCCCTCTTCAAACCAGATGGCATACACCCAAACCAAACAGGTTCAAAACTAATTTCCATGAACTTTAATCTCTCTCTCCGTTCCTGCAAATCAGCTACAGATTGACGGTTTCACAACCAGTACACACCTCCAGTCAAATCCATCTCTCCTACATATTATCACATTCCAGTGCACATCTCCAATATATATCACAAACACCCACAGTCACTATCCTCTACCAATAAATATCTACATCCCATAGTCCCTACACACTCTAGGCAGAAAACATCCACAACTCTGAACATGGCTCTTTTAAATG
>JBAMHX010000007.1:27948285-27959927 GCA_037177515.1 Pseudomugil tenellus | reverse complement strand
GACGTCATTTTCTTCTCGGAGCCCCGAGAACAAGAACAAATTTCTCGCTTCTCGTGGAGTATGTAACAGCCTTAAGTTCCTGCTTAAACCAGGATACATGGCACAATTACTAACTGCTACCACTCAATACCAACACAGTATTATTATGAGTCCTCATGTTTGATACATTTAAGATGAAGTTACTCTTTGACCCAATCTCATTGGTATCCCATAGCCCTTTCTATCGCCTTAGCCCTAACCCTTCATCTTGCGTGTTCATTACAGATGAAGGGTTATCCAAATCCTCAGTGAGGGGATGGGCTAAGGCGAAGCCCCCTTCAAACAGAACAATTTCAGATGCACAATCCAAACAGAGGGGTAGAAAGGAAACACGCAAATTAAAGCATTTATGCACAAAAAAATCATATAAAGGCTGCTGTGTCATAGTTTCTCTGTTTGTAGTTTGCTGACAACGGCTGTAGAATCTTTTGCTGTAGCAACTGGTCACCAGTACTGTCCTGTTTAACTGGAATGGGGAGCAGCTGATGTTCATGTGTTAATATTAAAGCCAAGGTGCTAATGACTAGCTAACTGGATGTCCATTACCATTATAACTCATGTTGTGTGTATGTGCAGACAGACTGACAGCCCCATCATGGATATAAGATTGTTTTCTGAAAAAGAGAATCAGGTTTAGAGAAGAGAGTCAGATCAAATGATTTTCTATGAAAATAATGTTATAAATTACATAGACGTATTTATCAATATTTATATCTCTTATTAGAAATATGAAGATATTTTTTATATGATTTACTTTTTGGTTATCAGTATAGAGAGAGGAGAGCAGATAGATTCAAGTAGTCTTTTTTAACTTCTCACAAAAGGGGGAATGAACTTGTATTGAATGCACAAAACTGTGCAAATTATCTTGTCTGGCTGGGCAACTCTTTGGGTGCTCACCCCCCCTAAACCTCAGATCCTAGACTCGCCCCTGGATCTGACGAGCTTACAGCAAAATGGGAAAATCTGCAATTTTTTGTCAGCACTCTCTTCTGGCTTTTGCTGTTGCAACAGTTTTGCTTTTTGCCTGAATTTTTTTTAATTCCTCGTATTTTTGGAGAATGATATTCTGCTCCTCTACAGTAAAATACGCTGCTGTGTTTGTCCATGTTTGTGATTGGTCAGAACCTCCGAGCACCACATCTTTTTATGTGAGCATGCATTTATCTTAAGTGGAAAGGTCTGGGTTGAGGTAACAAGTTGATAACCAGCTTCATGGGACAACCTATCCAGTTCCTGAATGTCTGGCTAGGTCAATCCAGAGAATAAGCCCGAGCTGTGTTAATACCACTTTGTAGTACCGGCCTTTGGACTTTTTGGAATTGAAAGTAGATATTGGTTTCTCTGTGGTGATGTCACGAATGATTAAACATGGTCGTTATTGGTTACAGCTGTGAGGTCAGAAAAGCGCTGTATCTGCTGCAGACAGTACAAGCTACATAGAGCACGTTTACACGAGAGTTTTAAGTCAGAATAAAAGCTAATTCTGCTTTAAAAAGATGAAAAGTAACCATGTAAACACCTAATTATCAGTGTTTATTTAGAGTGGAATTCACAATTCGGAATTAAACTTAGTTCCGAATAAAGTGGCTGTTTTTTTCCTTATTTTAAAGTTTAATTAGTTTATTCCTCTATCATATAAACCTTAATTCCACTCTGAGTTAATTCTGGTCATTCTACGCATGCTCGTTACCTTTTCCAACACAATGATGGACATGCGCAGTCTTCGGACTCCCGTCTTCGGACTCCCGTCTTCGCAGACATTGTTTCACCTCAAGCATTAGCTGCTTTGTTTCTATAATAAGAAGTGTGTTTGTCAGTAGTCTTTTCCGGGTACTCTAGCTTCCTCCCACCATCCAAATACCAGAATGTTAGGTTAACTGGCCACTCTAAATTATGCCTAGAAGTGGGTTGGAGTGTGAATTGTTGTTTGTCTCTCTGTGTTGCCCCATAATGGACTGGTGACCAGTTCAGGGTGTAACTGCCTGAATAGGCTCGAGCTTTCCTGTGACCCTGAATTAGATTAGGTGAAATAAATAATGCATTCATACCTCCATCTTGCTGAGGTCTACCTCTCCTACCATCACAAACATACATGTGTAACTCTAGATCGATAGTTATGTTAGGCTGTCAATGATCTCAAGAAATTTTCCAGCATGCATATCCGTCTGAGATTTTCAGCCACATAAAATGTTTATTCAGAGATTCTATATGGTAAATCAACAATGATCCATTATAACAATGTTATTTATGACATGTTAGAGAACACTATTTTCACATGGACATGATGATGAAGATACTTCTTGTCAAACTATTTTTAGATCAGCTTAAATTGACAGTACTGTCCAATCAGCAGCAGCCAAAGATCAACATGTGAGCAGAAAAGAAGAAAAATAATGATCCCCTATGGCTGGAATAAAGACAATAAGATGTTTCTAATGCAACTGAGTTGGAGGAGCTTTTGTGATAATATAAGCAGAAATAACTGGAAATGAGGTAGAAGTGTAAATATGGAAATAGTTTCTGTTGTGTGTTTGGTTTAGTGTCAATAGGATTCAAGCTAGGAACACACAGGTATCTTACTGGGATCTGTACTCAGTCTGCTTGTTATTCTTTTAAAATGAATTATTGGTTTTGTAACGCAGCATTTAGCTTTAACATATTTTGTTGGGCGTCTGAAAAAAAAATCTCATAAAATGAAATCATTACATGAAAAGACTTATTTACTGCAGCTCATTTTAAATTATGTTTTTAATATCTATCTTGGTTGTAATTTCACTAAATCAACTGTGATACATAATGAAGATTTAACTCACCAATATGATCACCACAGCTAATATCCATGATTTTGCCAATCTCTGCCTTCTTGCCATGGATATTGGACACCTATCAATCAAAAGGACACACACAAAATTATTACTATTAAATTACATCTAAATGAATGAGATATATAAAAATACAATTTAGGTAAACTCGATCTATTAAACCTAAAATGTTTTTGTACCATGTTTATAAAAATGTTTATTTTTGCTATAAAGTTGCTCTTTTTAACGTGGGAATGTATGGACATTCGCTCTATTTTGCAGCCCCTAGTGGATGAAAAGAGAAATGCAAACTTTGGCACTTGTGCACATGCTTCTCTTTTTTCCAAAGGCAGTTGCTGCTTGGTCTAAACCCTATATCCAACCATTCAGGTTGCAAGCTAAGCTAAGCTGGATCTGCCTGGACGGATGCTGTGTTGGCTCCGAGTGGAGTGACTGGGGTCCTTGTTTGAGGCAGCCGGATGCCCTGGTCTAGGTGTCCTCCTGTCCTGCCTCTGATCTTCGAGTAGACGGGGTCACCTGAGTATGTTCACATTTTTGTGAGCACTTTTCACCCTGTATGTTCTGCACATTGACAAAGACACAGCTTTAGGTTTATTTACTAACAGCCGTATCTGTGTGTGCTTTAGAGTTGAGTTTTAGCTTATTTATCTCTGGTGATCCTGTCATCTGCTGATTTCATCTTCCTGCATGAGCCCTTGGGATATCCTTTATGTTTATGTTCAGGTACAGGTAGGGTTGCCACCTTTCAGAAATTAAAATGAGGGACATGCACCACAGCTTCTCTGGGCCATAACCACCACATGCCCAATTCAGTTGGGTGGAGCACCCTCAGGATGGGTGTTTTTTTTTTTTTTTTTTTTTTTTGTTCTAGTGTCTTAAGTAAATAGGTGACCAAGAAAGCAATTAATCCAACTTAAAGATTGAAATTCTTTGTTAGCAATGAATATATTCATTGCTGTGCAAGATTGTTGCATACAAAGTGTTTCTAAATAGGCTACATAAAGCTTCTATTCTATGGATCTCTACTAGCATGTAAAAAATAAATAATAAAGTGCCATAAGCAGAAAACATCATTACAACAACATTAGTGGGACTTAAACTTCTCTGTGTGTAGAGAGTGCAACAACTGGAACAATGGATACATTTGTACTTAGAGAGGAAGAAAACTAACAAAAAACAGCACTTTATAAGCTTTACTGAAATTTGGGAAATTTAGTGCAAAAACATTACTTCTTCCCTCAACGATCAATGTAAACCTCATTGTATTACTTTTCCAAGTGTACTTCTTGTTACTCACTGCAGCTCTAAGTAAGTCTTTGTCTTTTAAAATGCTGATGTAAAATTCTGAACAAGACTGTTCAAAGTTTAGAGTGATCAGGAGCTCACTCCTCATGAGCTCCATGGAGCACCTGTTCCTGCAGTCACTCCATTTGTTGGCCATTCTGGAAAATATCCTTTGTACATATGCAGTGGATTCTGGGATGCTCAGGATGTGGCTGATGCTGGACAGTAAGTTGGGCAGGTCTTGTTGACCGTGTTGACTTTACAGATCAGGTTGAGTTTGATGGATGCCCTCTCAATATCACAGAAGTTCAGGGGACCATGGTGCATTGAATGAAGGTTGCAGTGATAACAGCTAGTTGTCTTCTGAAAATATGAAACATTTTTCAACATATGACAGTGCAGTGTTGACAAATGCAGTGAAATCAGCCCTTGCCATGTCTGCTTCAAAGGGAAGAAGATGCTGCAGCTCCACTTTAGTTAAGTAGCCATAGAACTGGTCATCTTGCTTCTGGGTGAGTTTTTGCCTGAAGTTATTCATGATAGAATATAACTCAACACAGGTGGTTTCATCACTCTCCAGCTTTTTTACAACTTCCTCAAAGAGCCAGGGGATGTTATTGCAGAAAAGAAGGTAAAACTTTTACAATGTCTCCATCTTTCTCTGTTAAGTCCTCACTGAACTTTATCAAAGCTCTGAGCTGTTTGGGACACTCGTCCCTTAAACTGATGAAGTAAGACTTCAGTGCCGTCCAAGTCTGCATCAGCCGGCTGGATTAAGGGAGAGCCACCTGGTTGTGACATGTCGTAGAATTTCCTGAAGCTCATCACAAAACCTACAAAACTCTTTGAGTGATTCTCTTCGCTTGGCAGATGTGGAAAAGAAGCCGTAGACCTTCAGCACAATATTTTCCACATCTATAGTGAGCTAGTTAACAGCATGCTTCACTGTGTTGTGCAGTTTCCTTGCAGCTTATCATTCTGTTTCTTCTTTAAAGTGGTGAAGACAGAGTTGTGAATTGTGTAATTCACATTAGTATTGTCAGCACTAAATGCTGTCACTTGATCAAATGATAAGCCTACTTTCTGAAGTGACTGCTCCATAAGAGCTACTATACCAACTACAGACTCATCTGCATTCTCTATGAAATGAAGCAATTTGTTGGTGACCCCACTTTCTGAACTGAAATATTGAACAGCAAGGTAAAACATCTTCCTGTTGCCTTTATTCGATGCATCCGTCTGTATGGAGAATGGGAGGGGTTTATCTGATGTTAGTGCCTTGACACCATCACCACCTGCCTTTGGAGCCAGGATATCTTTTTCTGCTTCTGTTTTTGTTCTTCCCATTGTAGCTCAGGTTGTGTTTGACTGTGCGATACACCTGTGTCACTTCAGCTGCGGTAACCTAGAGGGGATGAGTGGGATGACAAATGCTTAAGTTATTATATTGGACAGTATTTATTCACCTCCTGTTTGTTTAAGTGAAGTCCTATATTCACAACAGTTTAACAACACTAAGAAAACAATTTATAAAATGATAATTTGACAAAACGTCCTTTAAAAAGATTTTTAATGTAAAAAACCAGAAAACTTTTAAGAAAACGCAAGAAAAGATGCATTGGTTTTATATTTAAGTGAAGATTTCCTTGTGTTTATATTTATGTTTACATTTATTTATTAACTGTTTATCTATTAATTTTTTTTTGCATATACCTTATTCTAACTTATTTATCATTTAGCAAAAACTGTATCATACACAATAAATCAGACTAATACTGCAGGCTACTGAAACGTTTATATTTGTGATATACGCAAATACTCTGACATCTTCTGGTTAGAACAAAACTGAAAGCTGAATCAGTCGTGACATATTATCCCATACTGTATCAGTCTCAAGAGATGTTTGAGGTAGGAGGAACTGGGACACGATGCTTCGTCTTCTGAGTTCTTGCATGTCTGCTGTGTTGCTCTCCTGATTGCATGCTGTCTGACATCCGACAGCCCACAGTGAAAACTCTTGCAGACACAAGGTGCAATTTGCCTTGTAAGCATCTTCACTTATTGTGCCCAGCCAAGGATGTGCCTCTTCCCACTCGTGTCTGTATTTTTGTAAACGTTTTTGCTTTTGAGGACGTAGACTACCAGGTACAGACATTTTTAAAAGGAGCGGGTCTTCTGAGGAGATGAGTCTGTGTCTTAGGGTCTGGTCTCTAGGCAACTGTGACTGTCCACACACACCACCGATGGGATGCTTAGGGCCTGCGAAGATCCCGCCAGAAAGACATTTTTGCTGCCCGTTGTATTTCCTGTTTTATTGTGTTAATTATTTCAGATATAGTGCTGAGGAGTGTGCCTGCGATGTGTAGGCATTTGGAATATTATGAAAATACGGAAAAAATTGGTTCAATCTGGGACACAACATTTATTGGCCAATTAAAGGACAATTCCATATTTTACGGGATGGGTGGCAACCCTAGCACAGCTGTGGTGGATGGTATAGTGTGTGTGGCCAGATTGCGAGGTTCCCTTTTTGTTGTACTATTTGCTCATTTTTATCCTTACTGTTATTTCCTCCCCTCCATCCACTTTCAACCACTTATTCCCAACTGGGGGGTTGGGGAGTTGTTGGGGGTGCTGCAGCCAATCCCAGCTGACATAGGGTGAGAGATGAGGTACACCCTGGACAGGTCGCCTGTCTGTTATTTCCACCCTGTTGTTCATATTCCTACATTATATTTATTGCATACCCTATATAAATATATTACATTACATTACATTACATTACAGTCATTTAGCTCCAAAGCAACTTACATCTGAGAATAAGAACAACACAAGCACTAAATCAAACAGTAGAGACATCATAGATAAGTGCAGTCAAACTGATGTAGTGTAGTTGGGCACAGATGTTGCCTTCAGTGCTAGGGGCACTGATTTTTTTTTTTTTTTTTTTTTTTTTTTTGTGTGTGTGTTCCCTATGTTCATTAAATCTAAGTTTCCGCAAAGAGCTAAAACAAATTTCTCAAGTTAGCATAAATTCTATTGAAATTCAAATAGGTGCAGAAATGTTCCCTAAAGAGCTGCGTCTTTAGCCTGCTTTTGAAAGTAGATAAGGACTCTGCGGAGCGAACAGAGTTTGGCAGTTCCTTCCACCACCGAGGAACAACAGAGGAGAAAAGTCTCGCTTGTGATTTAGCCCCACGTAGTGATGGTTGTGCTGGGCGTCTCTTACTGGCTGAGCGTAACTGTTGACGGGGAGTGTAGCTCTGGATTAATGAGTCAAAGTAGACAGGAGCCATTTGGGATATTGTTTTGTAAGCCAGAAGCAAAGATTTGAATTTGATGCGTGCAGCAACTGGGAGCCAGTGCAGTGCGATTAGCAGCGGAGTGACATGAGCTCGTTTTGCTTGATTGAAGACCCTAGTGTTTAATGAAAAGAGAAATGCAAACTTTGGCACTTGTGCACATGCTTCTTTTTTTCCAAAGGCAGTTGCTGCTTTTTTTTTCTGGATCATCTGCAGAGCTTTAACAGAGCATGGCTGCCAGTAAGGAATTGCAGTAGTCAATACGAGAAGTGATTAGAGCCTGAACCAAGAGCTGCGTTGTGTGCTCGGTCAGGTCTGATCCTCCTTATGTTGTACAGCCCAAATTGGCAAGTACGGGCAACCGAGGCAACATGGACCTTGAAATTCAGCTGGTCATCCATCATGACACCAAGATTTCTTGGCAGATGTAAGGCAGGACTGGCTGGACAATATATTCATTGATAATGTCTACTGTTCTTGGCAATCGTAAGCTAAACTAATTCTAGTTAATATATATTGATAAAATGTAAAGATATTTGTTTATTTGATATACAAAATAATTTATTAAATAAAGTGGGTGTAGGCTGCTGGTTTTTCTGTTTTGCAACCAAAAACAAATGCTTACTTAATATTCCAAATACTCTATGTGTGCAGCTGAGCTCAGTTACTCAGTAACTAAATTTTATTAAGCAGTCAAACTAATCAGCTAAAACTGCAGCCTCCTCAACTTCAACAGGTCGGCGTTCCTTAATATATGAGTAAACTCGCTCAGGCAGGACAGTCTGAAACTGTTCCATTAAAAACAAGTCACACAGATCTTTAAATGAGGTTACGCCAGATGACGACAACCAACATTTGAAATGAAATGTCAGATCTCGTTCAAACTCCATATGTCTGTCCTCCCTTCCGTTCTCAAGGAACGTTCACCAACTCATAAGCCTTTAGCACAGCCATCTTGATTTTTACATAAACACGACTTTCATTATCTGTGAGCGTGGCATAAGCCTCCTGTGCTTTCCCCGTCAACACTGATGGAAGCAACACAGCACAATCAGTGTCAGACCACTTCCTGTTTTCACTGACCCGCTCAAACAAAACTAAAAATCAATTGGAATCCTTTTTATTAAACAGAGGTAACCAGTGCAAGTTATCAGACGTCAGCAACAATGCTTCTAGCCCAAATCGCTCACCTTTACCAAAAAACAGGCATAGCACCTCCAGCTCAGCGTTATCATGCGCCACCTGCTGACGCAGCCACTCCACCTCCAACTGTCCCCGAATCTCAGCTTCCTACAAAACTCTGTCATATTCCAGCTGTAACACCAGCAACTCTCTCCGCTGCTCAAAAGTCAAACCAGCCAGTGGCACATACAACCCAGGAGGGTCTGAAGCAGGACCACACTCCACCGTAACAGCTGACAAAAGACCCAACTCAACCAAAGCACCACACACCATAGCCATAATGTTTGCCTTTAAAGCCTTATCCGGCACCTCAATCTCAGAATGGTCAGCCAACTTTAACAACTGCTCCTTTTTCAGTTTATTAAAAATCTCCTCAGAAGGAGCAGCAACAAATGTCTCAAGCTCCACCATAACACACCAAAGATCACAGAATACCACAAAAAACTGGATACAATAGCAGCAAATAGCGCACACCAAAACAGTGCACACACATCATGGCGTGGTCTAACTACATGCCTAGACCAGACTAACTAAAACTCCACCCTAGTCTTCATGCAGCTCTGTGACAGGTACTTACGTACTCGCTGGAACTAAAAAAGGCGACTAGCACGCTAGCAACCACCCCAGATCCATGGATGTGGCCCCAAGCCAAGGCTTTACCTATGTGTTCACAACACTATCCCCCAAATGCAATGAATCCAAAGGGAGACGCCACCACACCTAACAGGGATGCCCCACACAGCACACCACAAGAGGCCAGATCCTCCCAACAAACTGCCACACACCACCATGCAGCAACAAAGGCCAAAAACCAAGCAGGCCAAAGACCAAACAATCCCAACAACAAGCCAAATCTACCTACAAAAACCCAACGCCCAGCAACAAACACACTCAGTCAAAAGGACAGCGTACCAAACGGGCACATAGCCCACCAACAACACAGGGGAAACAAGCCACCAAACTCACACCAACAAAAGCGGATGAGCCCCCATTTTTGTAGGACGTGACAACTAATAAGGGCAGGCAGACTCAGGTTGTTGGATCAAATGCTTTTATTTTAAAAAGAAAAATAAGGAGAACTAAACCAAAATGCCAGGCTCACAGCGTACTAAGCTGAAGGTGAACTCAAAGCCTGAGAGACGCCCTGAGCTCAGACAAGAGAGCTTCTTAAGTTGGGTGGCAGCTCACACATCTCCAGGTGTGATTCATGCCACTGTTCACGGCACCTGAAAGACAGACAATTAGGCCAGGCCATCACATCCATAAATCAAGTGGGTACTATGAAAAATAAAGTGATAATCTCAAAAGTCACGTGACCAAAAGTATGGCCATAGAAGCGATGAGGAAAATGAAACATAGTCATGGTACAATTTCAGAGCCCTTATTGTAAAACGGTCACAATTTGCAGAGTGGACAAATGTAGGTAGGCTATTGGAGTGAGACTGGGTTGTTTCTTAACATAAATCTGTCTGTTAGCTCAAGACTAATTTAGTAAAACTTAAGCCAAAGCTTAAGAGAATAATATCCAGATGAGAAAAACATCATGTCTGCATGCTGACTGAGATTAAAAGTGTTGAGGTTCCCCTCAAATCAGATCATGCTTGGAGCCCATAAAGGTTCTGACTAGACCCTGTTGTAAAATTATGTCCAAAAGGATTAATAATGTTAATCTTTGAAATAGTGTCTATAGCTGCACCACCAGTTCTCTATTAATTACACAGTTGAAATGGGATAACCGTGGTGGACATTATTATTTATACTAGTTAAATCCTCAGTCTCAAAAACACACTTATTTTAGTGAGTTCTTACAGTAAGGGACATATCACTTCCAAAGATAGTCATTACAACTTCTTATTTTACAAACACACTTTATTAAAACCACATTGCTTAAATCCAACAGGTTCAGCCAGAATTGCAGATAATCAAATATCGATCGTAAACAGTCAGATGTGCATTTGAACCTAGAATGAGTGAGATGTGGAAGAAGAGAGCTGGAGAAGAGGAGAAGAAAAAGGGGCCTTGGCGAGCCATCTAGGTATGCAAACAAACTGTAAAATAAAAGGAAAGTTTGGCTAAACAATTAAAGACTTAATTGTCCATAAGTTTGGGAAATATGTTGAATATGAGGGTATCAACTAATTTTAATGGTCTACTATGGCTGTTACTGGTGGTCACGTGATCAGGGATATGGTGAAGATCACGTGGGCTCCGGCTTAAACAGGGCCTATTCAGAAGAAATTACAAGAATGATTGTGGTGAACGTGTCCTGGAGACGAGATTTGAGGGCTGATCTTATGATTTAGATACCAGCTGTTTCACCAGCCGTGGCAAAAAAGTTTCTTTCAGCGCAGGTGATCGAGGCGGTCTGCGGTTGTGAACCGGCAAACAGGGCACTAAGGAATTTATGTGCTGATCCCCTATTCTGGATCTTTCGCAGTCTCGGAATTCGTCAAGGGAAACTGGCAGGTTCAAGCATCTGAAGTGGATCCGATGCAACTGTTGGTGGATCATGGCAGGTCTCTAACAGCAGGGCCAGTACCAGTCTGGGTTACTGGTGTGTGTTGTTGCTGGGTTGCCAGAACTGGATGAGGGTTTCCAAAATTACACTAATAACAAACTAATCGGAAATAAACACTAAGGGCCGAATTTACTAAGATCTCATTTTGCGTGTATTAATCAGCGTGTGGCATCTAGAATTTAGCGTGTAAGGTGGGGCCGTGATTAGTATATGATCTACTAAGATTGCTCACGCAAATGACAGCGGGTGCAAAGTGTTGGAGACACGCCTATTTAAATGAGTATTTAGTGTGTGTCATGGTTTTCATGATGACAACTCGAGAGAGCTTGGAAGCCTAATAAACGTCGCGATCCAGCGCGACATTGCATTTAGGACGTGACTGAGAGATTCCTGCTGTGTTGGCTACTGTACGCTTGAATGACCCAGATGCCAAAAACTCTAGACTTGCCAGGAGTTTAATTATTGCAGGTATGCATGACTCCTTCTTGTGTC
>JBAMHX010000007.1:27850186-27863765 GCA_037177515.1 Pseudomugil tenellus | reverse complement strand
CTGTATGTCTTAATGTTTTGTCCCTTCATGTTTCAATGTTAACTGTATGTTGAACTTCTTTTATCTTCATTATTGAAATTTATATTCTTCTCAATCTAAAGAAACTAGTGTCCTCGTCCTTGACAGGAAAAACGGTCTCCTACAATAGTGAATATATTCAGGTGACCCCATCGACACGAAGGTCAGAGGCAGGCAGTCAGCCCTGAACAAGAACCCCAGCCACCCCCACCCGGAGCCAGCCCAGCATCCTTCCTGGAGGTGGCAGAGGGAGGTTCAAACCAGAGCCCCCCGCAGTCAGGGTAAACGGACCCCAGCGAGCCCAGGTCAGCAATCAGAGACCGTGCCGGGTGTCCAGGGGAGGCAAAGAGGGGGCCAAGGGCCCCAAGATCCAGCAACCCCTTTTAAACCCCCACAGCCAAAGAGCTGACCAATGCCCATATAGGACCATGGCCACCAGACCACCACCGACAGGGGCCAGTCCACCCAGACGTCCGCCCCAGGAACCAACCCTCCACTTTTCAAATTCAGCAGTAGCTGCTACAGAATCTGCTTTCTCCTCGTCCTTCTCAAATGTGATCACCTTTACTCTTCTCTAACTATTTTTAATGAAACGTGACCATCATGATGGAAGAAAGTAGGCTACGTAAGAGATCTAAAGCAGCCTACGTAAGTAGTACAGGCAGCCGGATTTTTTTTCTTTCTTTCTTTCTTTTTTTAACCGCCAGATGCAAGTCTTATCATCATCTGCAATTTCCAAGAGTGCTTGGAACACTCACAAACACACACAACGGCTTGGTGCCCCTCGGAGCACTCAGTGCTAAACGTGTAGTGCATGATGTGCGTGGTGGAAGCGGCAGCCCTGGTCAATGAAAATGGATCTCCTCATTGTAACATTTGCTGAGGCCAAGGCTCATAAAATAATATTTTAGGGACAAATGGGGGGACGTGGGTGGTTGGGAGGGTGGAGAGAATGAGGGGATAAGTGTGTGTGGGTATGTTGGATGCTGGATCGAGAGGGTAGGAGGGGTCGTGTGGATGGGTCACTGTACCGTGCTTCTGGGGTCTTGGGGCCTTGGCTCGCTCTCTACCTGCCCTGGGTTCACATTAATAATTGTATTTTATGTAATATGAATTAGTTTTCACAATCTAAAATCTATTTTCTGACATCATTTTGTGTTTTTGAAATTCAGATATGTTTTGCACTTCATTAAACATTGCCATTGTTTAAGAAGGCGTACTCTTTCTAATCACTCTGTCCCTTGGTTTTATGTTCTATTTTATTATTGTTTCCTATTTATTTTCTATTTTATTATTGTTTCCCATTAATGGCTTATTGCAATGTTTACAAACAAATGATATGTGAGTGGAGACTGGGCCTGGAAGTGTGCTACGCCCGCATTTTTATATTATGGCAAGCTCAAGCTCTTAGCAATAAAAACAACTACACAGAAGTTCTGGCGTTTTCTAAGTCCATTTGTGTGAGATTTAGGCCTAAATAATAATAATAATACAAAGTGAAAAGGTGGAATACAAACTGTATTCGCTTATTATAGAGGAGACTGCATCATATTCTCTTCATTAATAAGCAAATACAGTTTATGTTCCACCTTTTTGCTATTATGTAGGCCTAGGTCTCACGTTTTCACAATAAAAAGTATCATGTTATAACGTGATACATTTGATGTTTTAGAATCACGTTATAACGTGATATAGTGGCGATTCTTTTATTTTGGTTGACATATATGCTTCCATAAAAATGTGCTCTGCATCATCGTGCATTGTTTATTTTCTTCTGTCCAGTTATCTAGGCTGATGGCACGTAGGCATGAAATCGTCTAATTTTTTCAATGGATGCATGCCACCTGGTATGGAGTAAAAACAAAGATGTGGATTTTCTTTACTTCAGTTTGTACATCCCACAGCAAACCAAAATGGCATTTTTCAGGCCACAAAACTTTCTAGAAGTTATGTGTTTTTACGTTGGTCAGGCAGTAAAACAAATCTGTTTTGGGTCAGGACTGGGCGCTCATTACTCGGATACGTTACTTGCATCTATAGTACATTGACACCGAGTTACCCGCTCAAGGTGCTCATCTCAACTTTTTGCTACCACCTCCCATCTGCCAGGAATCAGGGCAATCTGAAAATAAGACAACTATTGAGCCATCAGAACTGAATATACCTGAGTAATTAATCTATTTGGTGGAGTAATGTTAAGAGGAAAAAATCTTTTTGTCTAAAATGATTTTTCCAGGTACTGGTCAGATTTTATCTGGACCAAACGGGTTAAGGCAACACCATGATAGAATGGGGAAGAGATTAAGTCATCTACACCTGTTTTGAAGGAGGAGTCATGATGTGGTTACAACGTGAATGGGACGTTTTCAGGTTGATATGCATGTGTGTTTGGGAGGCGGGGGAAATAAAGAGGTGGTCTTACAGCTTTACAGCTTTGCGAGGGCATTGCTCAGTCACAGGGAGTAGTCACAGCTGGAGGTAGGATAGGAAGAAGACTATCAGAAAAAAAAACTATACGATTTAACAGGATAAACATCGTAGATAGCATGAGGAGCAAACTGGAGCGTGATCAAGTGGAAAAAAAACCTTGATAACTCTACAATCTGTCAGCTTTTATTACGACTGGAACCCTAAACACTTCAACATTGAAGCTGGTTGCAGCAAATAAAAATTCATAGCTGTCATGATTAAAGGCTGTGCTGGTTGAACAGGAGAAGAAAACTGGTAAGGGTTTCTCTGATTAGAGGGTGGACATATGAACTCCAAAGTTTAATATATGTATATTTCTTAACCGGGAACTGGGGATCAAGAAAAGGAGAAAAACAAAATGGGGACAGATGTTAAGGTTTTACTTCCATCTCTTAGAATATGATTTATCATGTTTCAGCCCTGACACAATAGTCGCTTTATCCACATCTGAGGAGATTCAGTCATATGTAAAAAGTCTTATTTGAAACAGATTCTATGACCAGTGCTGTTTCCAGTCAGTCACTTTGTCTTATTCCCACCTTTCTAACCTTCAAATGATAAATGACAGAAAGCAAGTCAGGTGGATTCCAATATGAAAAGATCTCTGTAGTTTCAGAGGATAAAACTGCAAGACATTTTCTTATATTTTTGGCCTGCCTGATTTGCCTTTGTATATGCAAAACTAATTGTAGAAGTTCACTTGACTTAAACTTAATTGCATTATTTTTCAGAACAGCCTCCGTTGTCACATTAAGAAGCTAAAAAAATGTAAAATGAACCTATGTAGCACCATAAAGATTAACTAAAACAATAAAACTAAATTCATTAGACAATAATTTGTAGAAATAATATATTGATTCATAGTGGCAAAGCCTTTTCTCATCTGCATTTAATTTTCTAGAGTCTTAGTTTTCAGAAGAAAAAATATTGGTATTACAAAAATACATAAACTTGAGCCTAAAATGTTTGGCCTAAATAAACTAAAACTACACTGACATGAAAAACTCAATGATCTAAAATGCAAGGAAGACTGACTGTCATTTGCTGTTATCAGAAGATTTCCTCCATGTTTTTTTGTGGTTCCTGCTAGGAAACACTGAGACTTACGTAGAGGTGGTCCAGCAGATCCTCCCCGTAATATCTGATTCAGGACATCCTCCGTGTCGCTGGTGCTGGCCATGCTGTTCCTCATTTGCATCATGGACAGCTGGGAGCACAGACTAGGCTGACGGTCTATCTTTTTCACCGCCTAAGACACATCATTCTCAATGACATCAGCAGTCAAAAACTTTTCTATCTCCATGGGGTAATAGCCATGTAGGACCAACCTTGTCACTGAGCGTGGGGTCGTTCAGAGAGTACAGTTTGTTGGTGATGTCTTTGCCGACTAGGTACTTAAACACCTCATTGAGGAAAGTGTCTGATTCTAAGAAGTAAGTGAGCCTCTCTCGAGACCAACAGAGAAACTTGCAGTTCTCCTCTGCCACAATGCTCACCTGTCAAGCACACAACACAGGTATTTATTTCCACCTGCTTCTGCTCCTCATACCACATTCACTTTTACACACACACACATCATTATTACATTGTTATCATTATTACAATTATTTGAGGGGTGGGTTACCTGAAACTTCTCTCCTCTGTGCATCTGAGTGGACCTGAACTCTGGAGAGTCGATGAATGAGTTTGTGTAGATGTTGTGGAGGAAATGACCTCGGTAGGACACATTCATCCTGTCACAGAAAAAGCAAACTGAAAACTGGAATAACTTCAACTCTTCTGGAGGTAAACATGTACAGATTACTGGTGTCTACTATTGCAACACAATCACGACCAGGAGATATACATTTTCAAAAATAAGAATACTGTCACCATTTCCCCTGAATTTCATGTAAAATGTTAACTGTTCAGGAAGTGGTCAGCTGTCTATCAAACCAACATACTTTCCTTTGAGCAGAATGCTGAGGCGTTCATCCACACATGTCTTGTTTTCAGCAGCATAGGCCTGACCTTTCTTCAGAGTCTGGATGGTGCAGAACTGTCCTGTTAGCCTCTGAAACAACACTTCCTGCACATGGAGAGGCTCAAACATCCGCTTGTAGACAGACTGCAGCTCCCTGTCGATCTTAATCTGCCAGAGCACAGCCACAACTTTCATTCAGCTAGATGATGACTACTGAAAAAGAAGAGTCACTCAGGACTAACAAGAAGTGAGCTGGTATGAAACTGTAGGTGAAAATGGGAGTCCTGATTTTGTCAAACTGGTGAAGGCTCCTTTCCAACACCACCCTCAAATTTAAAATTTGTATTTCATGCTCTCTACCACAGGCAAGTGGGAATACTGTTGCCACCACGATAGGGAATGAGGCACAACTCACCGGCCTACGCTTGTACAAAAGGAAAAACAAGTGTATGAAGTGGACTACCAGGAAGACCACATTCCACACCATGACATCCAGGTTGCACCAGTACAGAGTCGCCCAGGCTATGAAGAGACTGCATCCTGTTAGAAGTGAAGATGGAGAGTCTCTGAATGCCACAACAGTTTTTCAATACCATTTTTTTTTCGCTAAATCACTTAAAAAAAAACAAATAACTGACCAAAGTGCCATACAATGATAATAGCAAATACAAAAAACAAAAAAGTTACATAAAAACACAAAACATCACAAAAAATACATTATAAAGCTAAAAGACAGACACCAATTGTAACTCATCTCACCCTAAAAGCCAAAGAAAAAAAAATGTTTTTTTAAAATGACATTTAAAAACAGAGAAGGCAGTTGTCTTTCTAACTTGCAGACGAAGATTGTTCTAGATTTTTGGAGCTATGACTATTCTTAATAATTCTTAATATTCTTAATTAATAATCAATGCTGTTAGAATAGTTTAAACAGTTATAAAATATGTGAAAATAAAACTGTAAACAGTTTTGTTAACAACAGTGGAAAGATTTGAGTTTTGGCAGTTATTTAAGCCCCCCCCCCCCTAATCCCTGAATTTAAACATGCCATCTTCCATCACAGTTAATCACAATTCCACTGGACATAAAGTTGGTGATATATACTAAAACTTTCTGATTCACCATTGACTGTTTCACTATAAGGAACTGATTTATTTGGAGGAGGTCAAGAATGCTCCCCATCTACTGTAGGATTTTTCCCTTTTTCAAATATGTCCATCATCCATTGTGGTGACTTATAAATGAAAAGTCCATATTTCAATCTTTCACAATTCACATCTCATCACTAAAATCATAAACGGAACATGCAAATTAAAATAAATGTTTGTTTTTGATCAAATAAAAAAAGCTGAAATCTGCAGCAAGAGAGCTAAAGGCAGGCCTTATTCCTTTGAGACTCACACAGCTTTTGCCAAATCACTGTATAACTAAGCAAATTAAAAGTGCTTTTCTCATAATTCTTAGTGTTTCCTGGTTTCACTCTACTTCCAAGAACATAAACAAGTTGGAAATGTTGTTTCCATCCCATATCTCGCCCTAAGAGCCTGAAGCTGCAATTCTGGAATTCTGGAATGCGCTGCTAGTGCGTCTGCAAACTGTAGTAAATCTGTCTTAATTGTTGTGTTTTTTGTAATATAAACATATTTTTCAAGACATTAGCTGTCAAATTGGGTTGTCCAAGAAGACTTTTCATGCTGGAGAAGCTGTGCTATACAGGATAGTTTCTGCATATTTTTTTTCTGCTCTTTTAAGACTTGTTGTTGTGAGTCTCCATGGCAATGAGACTTATTCACCACCAAGATCAACTGATAATGAATGAAAAATGCTTATTAATACCAGAGGGAAATTCTGTAGTCATTTGGTCCAGCTGGTGGGAGTTTTCAGGCACTGGAACAAGGCAGGATGTTTTCCACATCACTAGTTTTCTTTTCTGACTCACCCTGGTGTTGAACTGGTGCTGAAGAATCTGACATTCGAATTTGAATTTCCCTCTGGGATTAATAAAGTATTTTTCATTCATTCATTCATTTCATTTCGTGATCAGTGTAAGTAGATAACTATACCCTTGACCACGTTATGCAGCGGTGGGAAAGACTTCTCTAATTCTCTAATCTAAGATTTTTTTAAAAAATTAGCTCCGCTTTTATCTGAGGAATGCCATCAGCAGGAGGTGGTGTATACTGACCTGTCATCAGGAGGAGGCGCAGTAGGATCATGTGCAGACCCAGAGTGGTGGGGATGAGCAAGCCCAGCAGCAGGCATAGGTTCCCCAGATGGAAAAGGATGTGATGGGCCTGCTCCCAGTTCTTGCAGGAGATTACATTGTTGGTCTCCATGGTTGACAGCACTGGAGGGGTGCAGTAAGCAATGTGTTGAAGACAGTGGAGGAATGATCAGGGATGGAAGACATCCTGCTAAGTTGTCAACTGGAGGTCCAGGAAAAAAATAAAATAATACCAGGAGAAATAATTTCCTGTTGACTTTGTCTAAGCCATCCATCTGGATGTCAGCTAAAATTAATATTTTGTTTTTACTTTGGTCTGAATAAGCACATTGAATATGTAGACTAGAAACTATGTTAGGTCTTTTGATGGACTGTGGTTCCTGTGATGGACTCTGATCCTAATGGAGTCCTTTTGAATTATTATGGTACTGATAGATTGATCCTTGAGGACATTGCTACAACAGAAGTCTAGACATTGAAAATTGAACTGTAGAAGTGTGAAAACTTCCCTTTCTGGGTTGTTTATAAAATACAGAAATGTTTTTTTTAACCAATTTTTTATTTATTTCCATTTAACCTGATCCAGATTCAACTCCTGATCCAGAGTTTAGGTTGAACAGATCAGACTTCATGATTGTCCACACCATCTATAAACACTGAACAAGAAGTTTTACACCAAACAAAATCTTCAACCGGGGACTCCTGCTGTAACCGTAGCCTTCTGTTTTTCCTCTCCTTGCTCTTCTACTCCATTGCGAAAGTTCACATGTAAAAATAGATCTGCAGGCAGTCACTCAGACTTAAGAAGGATTTCCCAAAGGCCCAACTTTCTAACTGCAAAAAGAAAACAGCACATCTTACCGTTTGAGCTGCAGCTGGTGAAAGTTTAAAGAGAGAAGGAATAGTTCTTTTCTGTCTTCAGACTGGACTCTCTGAAACGGGTCTGTACAATGTGTGCTGCACATTCCACACAGCTGACAGGGACGTACTAAAATGGGAAAACAGGCACAAGAAGCAACTTAAAGCTCCAACAGAGGGAGACAGTCAGTCTGGTCAGGAAGAATCAAAAGCTGGGACGAAGGAATCTTTTCATTGGTGGTTACTTTATTTCTCCAGCTGACACTATGAACACAAGCTACTTCAGATCCTAAAAGTAGTTCTTTTCATGAAGGAATGACAACTTAAAATCATTTCAAGTTTCATTTCATTTATACCTGTATAGGTGCCGACAAATCAACAAGTGGTAATACCAGGCAGAAAGCTCTGGCTGCCGATGTTGACGCCAATACGAAAATAGAAATACTTGCAGTTCACCCCTCCACCACTAGATGACTGGCACCAATAGCTCCAACAACTTTTTTCATTTTAATAGGTCCAATGTCAGACCACTTCTATTTGATACCACTTAAAATCACCACACAGTGTTGTTGTAAAGATTTTAGCCACTACAAACAGAGCACACAAGCCCTGTAAAGCCCGTGTTTATGTAGTAAGAGGGATAGTTTGTCTCAGCTCCCCTGAAAAATCTATAAAATTAAACCTGTTTGTAAGTCAAGTCAGTCAGTAAGTTTTTAACCAGTTAATCCAAGTACAGGTTGAGGTAAGATGGAGCCTATTACAGCAATCACTAAGGGAGAAGCGGGGTACCCCCTAGACACCAGGTAACACAGAAGGACAAACGACAACTCACACTCATATTCATTCCAAGGGAATTAAAAAAACTAAATAGTAAACGTCTTTGGATAGTGGGACGAAGCAGTGTTTGGGGTGGAGGTTAGGTATGCGAGGATGCTTGGGTATATGTGTGTTTATGTGTGAGGATATAGGTGGTGGAGTATAGGTGTGGGGAGATAGGTGGTGGGTGTGTGTGTGGAAAGAGGTGGTGGGGTGCATATGGATATTTGGACGTGTGCGTGAGTGCGCGGATGGGAGTGGCTCCCAGGGGGTGCATCTAGTGCGCTGGGGTGGGGGCTGGCCTCCGGGAATGGCGGTCTGGCACCTCGGGGGCGCTGGTGGGCTTCTCTGCTTGCGGGGTGTGCGTGGTTTCCCCTTCTGGCGCTCGGGGCCTGGGGCCCGGGGCCGGCGCTCTTCCTGCCCTGGGCGCTCGGTCCATGGCGGGGGTCTGCGATTCCCGGCCTGGGCCCGCTGGGGCCCGTTCCCCCTCACTGTGGGGGGCTCTAGCTGGGACCACATTTTAATTTATAATAAACTGGAATCTGGATAACTTTGTACAATTTTTTTTAACTTGTCCAGCATTAAAACAGGCAGATAATATGGATCTGTCTATTGTGTCTTGCTGAACAACTTTGCTTTGTCTAGAGGAACTATATGTATATATGAATATACAAAGTTCCTCTTGATGATCTGAATTCTTTATTTATTTTAGTTACATCATTGTTCGTCAAGAATTCAATGCGCTGCTGGACACGACCGGAAGGGACCAAAAAAGAACAAGAAAACAGGAGAAAGGGATAAAGAAAACAAACAACACAGAAAAAAGAGACCAGGCCAGGACCACAAGACCAGGACAAATGGCAAACAGTTCCAAACAAGGACCCCAGCCACCCCACCCCAGGACCAGCTCATCATCCACCCAGGAGGCGGGACAGGGTGGTCCCGGCCAGAGCCCCCGCAGCCCGGGGGAACGAACCCCGGTGGGCCCAGGCCAGTAATCGCGGACCCCGCCAGGCGCCCAGAGCAGGCAGGGCAAAGAACCCAGGGCCCCAAGAACCCGAAGGCACCCCCCCCCTGACCAACCTAAGTAGCGCTGCCAACCATACATTCAATGGCCCACCCCTCAAGAGCTGTATGTTTGCTATCTGTAATAGTTGCATTTATGTATAAGTGCGATTAACACAGAGGCAATCCCCATTACCACACCCAGCAAACGTAACCGCCCCCATGTCTCTACTTATGTGTGTGCTGGTGAGTGGGAAGAGTGAGGAGCCCAAGGAGGTAAGACCAGAGCACACTCCCCTCTGGAATGAAAGCCGCTATCGGCACTTGGCACCTCCCATTACCCAGGGCCCCCGCCGTAGGCCAGGCCTGACGCAACTGCCCCAGAGCCCACAGCCATGTCCACCTAAGTGAATTAACTGGCCCAACTCCAATCCACATAAGGAGCCCATAAACCTATAACAGGTGAGAACAGGTGAGCCTAAACTGATTATTAGTGTGGCCAATATCAGCCAGCAACTGACACACTGACAAATGGAAAAAAAAAATCAGCAGGTGTAACACAGAGACTGTCCCCCAGCTGGTAAGAGCTAATATGGCACTACTCACGATTGCAGTGGGATATGAAGCTCCTGCTACCCTCCTCCTGCTACTGATTCCCATTTAAACTCTCAACCCACACCTAGTAATTTTACACAAATCATATTTGTACTGCACTTGACACATGTAACAAGCAGGGACTGTATCAGAGCAGAACCTGCATTGCTTCTGCTCTGCCTGTGTTATATTACATGTTATGAGTATTTGTAGTAACATGCTTTCAGTAACTAAAATTACTGGGTCATCTTGACGTGTTTTGTTTTGTTATGATCATATGGCTCTGTCATTGATATTTACATACTGATGATGACTCCCAGCCTACTCCAAGTTCACCATTACGTCTGCATGTACCGCTTCAGCAGCTTCACGTGGAGCGTTTGTTTAGTTCTGTCATCAGATAGATATAGAATCAGATAAATAGAATTTTAGGTAGACTTGATCAACTATCAGAACCATCTAGGTAGTATATTCATTCTTTTAAATCATCATAAATCGCTAGTTTATAGTATGTTTTGTTTATCAAAATACACCTGCAATACATTGGATGCTGGAGTTACAGACTTGTAAGAAACTGTGCAATACAGTTCTTTTTAAAGGGTTTTAGCTCCCTTGTTTGTTTATTGATGCATTTTTTATTTAACTTGGCAGTGTCAAATGAAGCTATACAGCGATACAGCTCACTCTCACACATTTTTTATGTGTGAGAGTGAGCTGTATCATGACTACATGATACAGCTGCCCTTTATATCAAACCACAATGCCCTTTATATCAAACCACACTGTTCGGAAGTTATGATGACTTTTGTTGGGCATAGATCTTACAAATAAATGCATTTTAAGCTCATGAGAGACCAAGCCAGGATGGTGGCCCCTTGATACGTGGGCTCCCATAAACAGCGTCGTTCCATGCGGGGTCTATGTACTGAATATGTGTCTATAGTTAGCAGCCTATGAAAATACCTTTGAAATTTGAGACGTTGAGGCAGTGACGTAAGAGTCAGCTGTGTCCTCTCCTGTGATTGGTTAGGATTGGATTCTGTTTCTTAACATGATAATGTATTTGCCATGGCAACCGAAGTTGCTACCTTTGTACAGGGCAAAACAACGCCTTAGTCTAATTCACTTATATGTGGTTGGCTCACTCCCGGTTGGCTTGAATTGCCTAAATTGTGATGTACTTATTCCACATGAGTTTTTGATATCAATATAACCTACCAGCAAATGAATTTACACAATATAAAAGGTGTTGTAGGAATGGAAAATGTCCTTATTGGCTTTCAGGGAGTATTTGGTTGAACAATCCTTTAACGGATTTCCACCCTGAAAAACACCATGACTATTTGCAGAAAGGACAGTGGATTTATTTGATGACTGACTATGAATCTGAAACAAGGAAGTGTCTCACATCTGTGTTGCGCAATGTGAAAAGAGACACACGAGTGCAGGAAAGAGTTGACACACACACACATACATTCCAAGCAAGAGCCTGAGAAACTTGCATAGCAGAGCTTGGATTAGCTCACTGTGGATAAGAACACAGGTGGCTTATTGTTCAGTGTGTGTCCAAGGTTTTTGCCTCATGTGTTGAGAGTATATTGATGAAGATGTAAAATAATGTTTGATGAAGACAGAAATATCCACAAATCCTACATTTTATTTGATATTCTCAAGAACATCTACAAATGTTCCACAGAACGTCACATTTTGATACTGATGTTCAAATTACATGACATCACATTTCAAGGGTACTTGTTTTAATTCTTATCTGTTTTAATAATTTCACCAATGTTAATTTGTATGAATATATAAATGTTAATTTTGATATAATGGTTTGATCTGTGTTTTATTTCTTATTTGAACATGTTCCTTGGTAGTGAAGAAAGACTCCTGTCAAAAGCAGGCTTTGCAGTGTGCAGAGCCCGAAATAAATCACAGAAAGATGACTGTGAACTGCAGATGGGCGCCGCCATTTTCCTGCAGTTTTACCATTTCTAACATGCTGCCTCCACTTATGACGGAAACTGTCCTTGCCGATCATGTCATGGTAATAACGTCACTCAGGTATACCCACCCGCAAAATGCATTTGATGGTATGCTATTGGTTGTTAAAAATAGAAGGCAAATAACTTATCTAAGAGATGACCCATCACTGGTATTAATTGTGAAGTAATACATGTACTGGGAAGAAAACCGAGCTCTTGAGGTAAGCAAACTAGGCATTGAAACAGCACATCTGTTGCTGTGAAAGTCACATGTAAAAAAGTGATATATGAGCGGTTTTTGCTTGGCTCCATGCCGGCAGGCAGTGATTCCACACGATGAAAACGAACATCCAAACCTACTTTCACTTTATTCACTAGACGATCAGGTATATCAGGCAACTTATAGACATATTGATTGTTGCTGTTCACGTTTGGCTCATTCTGCGCATGCGAGCTGGCGGTAAAAGATATACCATAGTGTTTCCACAATGGAAATTAATAAGAAACTAAAATCAAGTCACTTAAAAGTAAAAGTGTCTACCCAGTAATTTAGCGGACATTGTACTAGGTCTTTAAGCAGGTCATAGAACTGTATCTTTCAGACACGAGAATGAAAAAGACAATGTCTAACAGAGCAAGTCTGAAAGGGGCAATATTAAATAAACAATATTCTTACCTCCGTCTTCCAAGATCACCAGTTCTTTACAACAGTGACTCTCGCAACCAGTCGGCATCAGACCACACATGCTGCATGTACAACACTGCATCCGTCTAAGCCTCCAGGCATTCAGTCCAACTTTTTCATCCTTTCTCTCATCGCCGCTGTCACTTGATTCAGCTGAGTGTAGTTTGTCCCCCTCTGAATATTCCAGTTTGTCTGTAGATGGCTGAACCCTCAAATCCTCATATCCTCCAAAATTTCTCTGTTTTCATCAGAAAACAGACTCGAATAGGTTTTAGTCGCAACCATTGTTGTTGATGCAGTCCCCAAGTGACATCACGACTTGAGTGCACAAGTTTGCGCCCTGTGAACCACGCAGGAACATGGCAGCGCCCATAATTTGCTAGGGAAAATCGAAATTATTTTTTTATAAGGCACATTTCAGAAGCGAATTGGCAAAACAACAACACAATCTTAACTGGTAGTGGTCAGTGTTACTGTGATTTTTTTTTTTTTTTTTTTTTTTTGGTGGCTTGTGATAGTCTTCCTTTAATGGTCCATAATTGCCACTACGCCATCGATCCAAAGATACCACTCAGGCTACGAACCCTTTCAGACAGGCTTGTTTGTCATGATTGATTATTTTCTTAGTCATACTTAGCACATGTACTTTAGATTACATATATAAATATTCACTTTAATATATGGTTTTTGTCTGTCTTTATTTCCTGTGGTTATGATTTAGGTCAATTCAAACAGAACTTATGAACTAGCTTCAGAGACTGACTTATTAAAACTGATTAAATGATTAATTATTCATTTATTCTTTGAGTTATTAACTCAGAGAATAATTTTTTCCACACGGACCTAGTCTACACGGCCTTGGACCAGTCCACCTGGCCTCAGAGGGTATGGCGTGTGAAAGCTGCCAATTCACAGCTAACCAACCACAGGAGAGGGCGCAGCCGACCCTTGCGTCGCCGCCT
>JBAMHX010000007.1:27811587-27822809 GCA_037177515.1 Pseudomugil tenellus | reverse complement strand
CCAAAGTCCAACTATACCTACGTCTGTGGCCTTTATTTTACATCCGGTAAGTGCACATTCAGTGATATTCTATACATTATAATATATTAACTTAATAATAACATAAGAACCCAAGACCTCTTAATTATAACGGGTCATAGTATTTAGGCTAACTGTTAGCTAACAGTTAGCGGTTGCATTAATAGCACCATAAACAATGGACACGTTTGTTATTCTCACTTCCTTTTTGCTTCTTGAGGTGTTTTATTTAAAAGTCTGGCTGTGCATCTTAGATGAACTCTGATCGGGGTATTCCACTTTTGGACCTGCTAATGGATCGTACAAACAACCATATATTTCCTCATCTAAGTGACACAGTTTTCTCGTTATAACATGATATTTTTAACCGTAACATTGTTTCTTGGTGAACTTCCGGAGGGAACAGCAAGAAGATTAAGAGGGGTTCATTTTAATAAGTCAAAATCTGTTGGAGGAACGCATTTCCACACGGTAAAAAAATAACTCATTGTATTAACCTTGTTGAAACTAGGGTTAGGGTTACACATCTAGTTATGATGAGAAACTATCTTGTAAAGTTTCTCGATTTAATGAGATTAATATCTTGTTATATCAAGAAACTGTCATGAGATATGTTTTCATTAAAATGAGAAACTGGTCCAGTATTTTTTAATGGTCGTGACGGCCAAACGCTTCCGTAACGTCCTTATATCGGGTGATTTCATTTTCTGGTCCATGACATTAATATGAAAAACTCATGTAGAATAAGTAAATCCAAATTTAGGGAATTTAAACCAACCTACAGTGAGCCAAACACATATAACTGAATGAGACTAATGAGTTGTTTGCCCCTAGACAAAGATGGCGCCTTAGGTTGCCATGGCAAATACGTCTTCGTGCCGTCTAACAGAATGTGAGCGTGTTATCGCTATGTTGAGCATATTATTTCCAAGGTGTCATGAACACAGCACAGCTGCGTCTCATCCAAAGTTTTTTCCGTCCTCAGTTACGTGCAACAAAGTTTGACAGCAAATCTTGATCACGTTATCAATGTTTAACTATAGCTGCAGAAGAATACAACAAAATGAGTCTGTCCAGCCTGAAATTTATTTTAAAGCAAGAAAGGAAGTCATCATTACTGCTGGTAGGAATATTCAGCCAAGTCCAGCAAATCTGTGAAAACGGATATAAGCCTCGATCGGAGTTTGTGGGAAATAAATCTTTCCCTTGTCCCGTTTAGTTGTGCTGCTGAAATATTATTATTCACTGCAGGTGAATAAACTTGGTCAATAGAAGTTAATATGGATTGTATTGAAGTTTGAAGAAGAAGCATTTTATTTCCATGAGGAGGCTTGAAATAACAGATTTATGGACATTCTGTTTTACTTTGTTCAAACCATCAAATAAAAATAAAAATAATATGATTTCTTTATTAGTTTCATCAATGCAACAAAACATAATACATTACTATAGTAATGGAAGTCACTAACCAGCAGCGTAATGCAGCTTATCCCAGTTCCTCAATGTTTGGCTGAATCAATCCAGAGAATGGATATAAGTCCGGGCTGAGTTAATCCCACTGCGTAGTAGTCCAGGCATCTGTTTCAGAGCAGGTTAGTAGTTCAGCCGTTGCTGCAGTGATATATTTTTATATTAACAAATACATTTGTGAATTTCAGGTTAATTTGTCATCACAGTGATTTTATGATGCAGCCTCTATAAAACAAAACTTGAATCAGGTGTTTGTGGGAACCCGGTAAAACAGAATAAAACAACACATCATGCAGGTTTCATTTTCCTGTTATGTGTCAGGTGAGCTAATCATGCTTTTTATTTTTGCTGATGTTGTTGTGTATTTGCAGTATGAAAGGAAAAGCCACTGACAAGCTGTCCCTGAGGTTTGTGGATCCAGACCTGGAGACTCGCTACTCAGTGGAGAAGGAGAAGCAGAGTGGAGCTGCCTTTTGTTGCTCCTGTGTAGTTCTGCTTTTCACTGCAGTGATGGAAGCACTCATTGACTCCTGGTCAGTCAACGACGCCGAGAACAATGTCCTCCCTCTATCTTTTTATCATTATAATCCTGGTAAAAGAGACCATTTTTTCTGAGTTCTTCTCTTTGTGTTGAACAGTCTGATCGCAAACTACATCAGCTTTGCAGTTGGAGAAGTGCTGCTGCTCGGCCTAACAGTCTGCTCCCTGGCTGCCATCTTTCCTCGAGTGAGTTGCAAACAAATCTGAACCAACTCTATCTGTCTTCTTTTATCAAAACTAAACTTTTCAGCTTCCGTTCCCTTTAACTCATTAGCTGCCAGCCATTATTATAACAGAGTCTCATGCAGCCATTGTTTTGGAGTATTTTGGCTCATCTTTCATTACCCGCAGAATATTATATTCTGGGACAACTCAGAGTGTTCACAACATGGCGGGTGCATGCTCCGAGTGCACTCCAAGTGGACATTTTGGGTTTGACACGTGCATTGTCCAACTTGGCTTTCCATATACAAAAACCGCAAAATTGTTAAACATCTTTTGACAACTTTGGAAGGGAACATTTGGATTCAACAACAGAGTTCTGTAGCAGCCAGTGAGTTAATAGAGAAACCAACTCATAAAAAATCTGAAACATGTAGAGAGAGTATGGATATTACTCATAGGCGCCATAATTTTTATAGATGGAGAATAACACAGTATCCAGTAGGCCTATGTGTGCATTCGTAGTTCCTGTCATGGAAATTCAGATGTATTGATATCCTTCAGGCATTCAGTATTGATTGTCACAGATGGATCAGAGGTCAGCTGGCAAAGCATCATCCTCATGCTCAGCTGCTTTAAATGTCGCCTGGGGTGGCTAGCTGCATTCAATACTTCATCAGACATCAGTGTGAACAACATGCATGTGGAAACGTGATCTACTCTCTCCTGCTTTCTCACCATCTCATCACAGGAAATACTTCCAGACTGTAGTTCTAACCATGCTAGTTTGTACTTCACCAGGTGATGCATATGAGTTTGTTTTTTGAAAAATAATAAAAAATGCTGCTAATTTCCTTCAGACAGGCTAGATGCAATGAGTCAAATTAAGAAATTTGTCTTCAAGGAGCAACATATTGTACACATAGTACTTTCTCAGTATATGAAAAGTAAAATACAACTAGAAGCACTTGGAGAGCACAGACCTCTGCCAAGTCATTGTCATGTTTTTATGCCCGTGATTGTGGCCATTAGTTTTTAATTACAAGCTGTAACGGCTAAATTATCCATATCCTGGATCTGGGCAGTGATCTTGATGATGCCTAAGATCTAATCATTTGTTTCTTCTTCCATTTCTGAGATTTCCTGGAAATGGCATCAAAATTGGCCCATAACCTATTGAGATATATTGCCAAAAGAAAGACAGACCGACTAACCAACGCCGCCAAAAACATCACCTTTGCCTTGGTTATATAAAATGCACATGCATATAGGAGAGGTACTGGGGTAGAAGAGCAGCAGAGGATTTGTTGTGGCGGTTTCATTTTCTGTACCCGCTTAGTTTTCTTCATGTATGAGAGAAAGGCAGAGAACATCTTTAACATGTCACATGGATAGATCACCAAGACTCAGCATCACCTGGACATGTTAGCTTAGCTAGCCACCTCCACGGGTTGCTTCCATTGATCACCTGAATGGGTTACAGAGACAAGTTACCTCAAAGGGTCACCTAAACAGGTCAGCTGGAAAGGTTACCTGCATAAGTCACTGAGACAGAAAACCAAAAAGGTTTACTTTGCAGGTCACCAATACATTACAGGACTATTACAGCACTTGTTATCTGATAAATCCTAAAGGAATGGTTTCTTTTTTAGGTCTTTCCCAAAAAGCTGGTCTCTTTCTCCACTTGGATAGACCACACCCGTTGGGCTAGAAACACCTGGGCCATGACGGCCATCTTCATCCTCACAGTGGCAGACATCATCAACATGGTGACTTTTGGTGTTCCTCATGTCATGTCTTGTAAGGGCATGACATGTATAACTGACTCTGTGTCTCCTATATCTGCAGCTAAGTTGTTTGCCTGCCATCCCAGATCTAGCTGGCACCACCATGCCCCCCTCTTCCACTTCCTCAGTTCACTCAAGCCTGGAAGGATGCCTGAATAACCCCAAATACTACAGTTACACTGCAGTACTTGCTCTAATGGCCACCACCATGCTGGTCCAGGTCAGTCACATGGTCAAGCTGACGCTGATGCTGGTCATTACAGTGACCATCGGCATTGTGAATATCTACAGCTGGAGGGAAATCTTTGACCAGTACGACAAAGTCCGCTTTGAGGACTACAGGTCAGTCACCTGAAGCAGAATGAATCTGAGGATGTCCTGAGTCAGTGCACATGATAAGCAGGTTCAACATGTTTATGTGTGCAGTTCATTCCTGGTTCCTTCCAAGATCACCATGACTGTGATGGTCTTCTTTATGATGATCAGCTTCTATTATTTCTCCAGACATGTAAGTCTACCTTTGTAAAAACATCTGTTAACATCGTTTCCATGTCTCTTTTTTATACTTTTCTTTGATATTTCAGTGCTATGTTTCTTGCTGCATGGTTCTTCTCTGTTTCTCTTCCATGTTTCTGCTCCATATTTCGCTTCTGTAATTTCTAAATGCCAAAACCTCAGTGTTAACATGAGTTCTGTTTATTTTTATTTTTTAAGGTGGAAAAACTGGCCAGAACCCTTTTCTTGTGGAAGATAGAGGTCCACGAGCAGAAGGAGAAAGTGTATGAAATGAGGCGCTGGAATGAAGCTCTGGTGACGAACATGCTGCCTGAACATGTGGCTCGACACTTCCTGGGCTCTAAGAAAAGAGATGAGGTTGGAAGTTCTGCAGCATAAACACATAATAACTTCTCACTTTTCTGTTTGAGTCCACGTTAAGAGGACTCATTCAGTTACTGATTTTTGGCAATCAAAAGTTGTGCAGCATCTGTAACTTCATGTTTTCTCCATGATTTAGTCTTCGCAAATACTGAAAGTAGTTCATGCACTTAGCTTAAATATGATCCCTTTTCCATATTTATCATATTTATTCAAACCTTAATAATATACCCCTTGTGATGTATACAAACAAACGATATGCGTGCGCAGAACGGGCCCGGAAGTGTGCTACGCCCGTGTTTTTACATTATGACAAGCTCAAACTCTTAAAAACAACTATACTCAAAGCCTTTCACCCACTGATCCTGCCTGTTATTTAAACAAACTTGCACTTAATACAAATACTTACAGGATTGGCTTACGGACATTAAGAAATAACCCATCTTTCAGTTGCCTGACATCTACATGGACCTCGTCAACACTCAGAGTGTGAACACAAAGGAGAATCTAACGGGCTAAAAATCACTGGAAGCCGTTTATTATACGTTTTGTGGACATACAAGTTCTGTACCATCCAGTGTCTGAAATGTCAGAGTTTTGTGTTCTGAAGGCACAAGTTTTACCGAGCCAAAGACCCTGCTGTCAAGTGAGCCATTTCTGCCATATTCGAAGTCAATTTGTTATAACAGGATATTTTCAGGCCATTAGACGGGGTACCTGGAAAGAAGCTAAAAATAAACGACTATGCAGAGCGCATTGTTTATGGAAGCGTATAGCTGTCAAAAAATCAGTACCTTATCATGTTATAATGTTTATTATAACACATAAAACGTATCACGTTATAACCTGATACATTTATTATGAACATAAACATAAACCGTTTATTACATAAACCGTATTCGCTAATTAATGAGGAGAATGTGCTGCAGTGGGTCAGAGACATGTCTAAATGCGATCAAATATAATTAACAGGTGACAGTGTGGATGGTGATGTTTAGAGGAATTTCGGTAAAGTTAGAAAGAGATCCACTGATTTTCTGTTTCAATAACTTAGAAATTAAATTTTGCTTCTTTGAAACAGACACACTATAACCACATAAAGATAGACTGTGATCTACAGTATTTTAATCAAACAAGCTGGAAGATGTGTGTGTGGCTTTCTGCTACGTCACCTCGCAAGGACCGTCTGCAAATTTGAGACAGTATTTGTGTGGATATCAACAGGCGTGATTTTTCCCAGGAAAAGCTGAGCCAACGTAGTTTTATTAAATGTTAGACCTTTAGGCGACCTGTCCAGGGTGTACCCTGCCACTCCCCCAATGTTAAGATTGGCTCCAGCCCCCCCACAACCCCGTTCGGGAATAAGCGGTAGCTAATGGATGGATGGATGGATTTTATTACTGAACATAGCCTGGATTTGATGTTTTTAACTGAAACCAAAATAACAGTGCAGCTGTTCTTATCGAGTCAACCCCTCCCAACTACAGTTTTATCACTAAGGTCAGAGCAAACGAGAGGAGAGTGGGGATTGTAGTCTTATATAATGAATCATTTCAGTTTTCCCTCCTTTGAACACATGGCCCTGCAGCTGAAGGCCTCATCCAGAGTCATGCTGACAGGCTGCTGCAGCATTTTGTGATGATTTTTGTGAATCGTTGTCTACGATTTGTGTTGCTTCTGTGTTATTTATTGCTGGTGATTTTAAAATTCATGTGGACAAACGTCAAGGCAAAGGATCTACAGATCTGAGTAACAGTCTGGACAACTTTGGGCTAATTCAACATACAACAGAGCCAACACACACTAAAGGACACACTCTAGATTTGCTGATTTTAAACAGTTTGGACATTTCCAAGGTTTCTGTGGTTATATGGGGCTGTCTAACCATTATGAGGTAACGTCATGTTCGGTTGAGAGGTGAATGCTTATGTGAAGGGCACTGAACTCAAGAGAATTCACAGTTAATTGAACTTCTTAGTAGATCTATTTGAATTTGCGGATTGGGACCTTTACAGGTTGCTAGAACAAAATGTAAAGAAAGATCTGGAACCAAAAAAATTGAGGAAGGAAAACAAAGCAAGACAAGATCTGCGGTGATCACGCCTGTGAGTGAGACGATGTATCAATCTGAAGTTGCTCTTTTAATTCAATAATAAGAGAAGAATTAAATGAGGCTATAGATAAATTACAGCCTCACCTGAATTCATCCACATATGAAGTTAATGAATGCAAAGGAAAATTGATGTTGAGTTGATGTTGTCGGGAACACAAGTTAAAGTTCAAATCATTTTCAAAATATATAAAAAACAAACCAAAGAACTGAGAGAAAAGACTGAAAAGCTTGTTTAAGTAAGACTAGATTTAATAGTATCAGATATTCAGGGATCAAATGTAATTCACTGGAGACTATGGGGATGGTAAGGCAGAACAGCGAACGGAACATGGAGCCCACAAATGCAGTCAGTTCTTCAAACACTGTCTGGAGCTCCTGGCGACACCGAGACATTTCTGCCACTTCTGAAGGGACAGAATGTTTTGGTCAGGACCAACACCGCAGTGGCATATATCAACAGGCAGTCAGCGTTCACGTCACCCGAACACATTTGCACACAGACTTATTGTGTGGAGTAGCTTTTGGCTGTTGTCACTGTGAGCTACTCATGTGGGGCGGTCGACCTATTCGCTGCAAGGGAATACGCTCAGTGCAAAGTGTTTCACTCCCCAAGCGATCAGAGTGTCTCACTGGGTTTGGATGCCTTAGCACACAGGTGGTCGCGCCTTCTTCTTATGCCTTCCCTCCGCTGGATTTGATCATTCCTGTTCTTCCCAGGCTGCAGAAAAGGGGCCGTTCCCTCATCCTGAGCGCATGGCTCTTTGGGTTTGGCTTGTGAGAGGTTAACCTTGGTTATCTCCGGGCTTCCACATAACGTCATTCACACTATTCAAAGCACTAGATCATCTATTATGCGCAGTGCATATGACGCCAATTGTGCACTTTTGAGGATTGGTGTGTGAAGGCAGGGGAGGTGTCCCTACAGAGGCCAGTACCGTACCTGTAGGTGAACTTATAAAACGGTCTTCAGGGTAAGCTTGTCTGGCAATACGGGAGTCTCTTTATCCCATAGTGAGATACCAAAACGAATGTTGAAAGAGAACTTAAGGTTAAGGAATTAACCCCAGTTCTCTGAAACATGAGTGAGATATCTCACCAGACCACCCTCCTTGCCTGGAACGAGGAAGAGGTGTGCTTATCCAGACTAAACTGAGGCGTCTACATCAGGCTCTCATAGTGAGAGGAAACCCTCCCCTGGGACCAGATGTGAGCTCTGACTGCCAGTGAGGACTGGCATAATGTAAAATGGCTTCTGGGGACAAGGTCTGGAGGCATGTCCCATAGTTCTCATGTTTCAGAGAACTAGATTTATTCCTTAACCTTAAGATCTCTGCTCTCTGCAGTCCAGTGTTACAACGCATGTGCAGTACGCTATGCTAAGGCAGGCAAGCTACCAAAGAACCCACATTTTGCTTTGACTATTATTATCTGTGTGTAAATGTGGCCATAACAAAACCTATTTTGATAAGCATCCAAATTTGTTCTATATCGTTTTATTAGTACAAATACTGTAGTTTAGTTTAGTTTTTAGCTTTTCACAGGCTACTTTGTCCCGATGACCAATATATACATCAGATTAATTCAGTGCTCATGTTCGCTCTGTACTGGTTTAGGAGCTGTACAGTCAGTCCTATGATGAAATCGGAGTAATGTTCGCCTCCATCCCAAACTTCTCTGACTTCTATACCGAAGAGAGCATCAATAATGGTGGGATCGAATGCTTGCGCTTCCTGAATGAGATCATCTCAGACTTCGACAGCGTGAGTTTTGTTTCTTGGTTTTAGCTGTAGCTCATTTAAAATGTATTCATTTTTTCCCTGTTATGCAATCTCAGGATGAAAACTTCCCAAAAAAGGTTTTTTTTCTTTTTATTTTTTGTTGTTTGTTTTTTAAATTTATTTACTCAATGATTATAAATATGAGGTTCAAGTGAGTAGTGTGACGCTTCATTTCTATAATGTTTTGATTAAACAGATAAGAAGATTGAAGTGTATTATTAATGACTGTGTTATTAAATGATCATTTTAGATGAGAGCAAATATTATTGTCATCTTCATACTGAAATTGTCTTATTACAGGAAACTCGTTTATCAAACTTAACAAAAAATCTTCCAACAACAGTGTCTGCATATACTTGGGTAGTTACAACTCTAGGCAAAGAGGAGTCGCTGTTGTTATCAATATAATGCAGATTCATAATAAATGTGATCTATTCAAATTGTTAAGTTATGTATTGCATATGTAAATGATCCAAATGTTGATGATCTCTCTTTTTTTCACTCCCTCTTCACTCCAATGTCACTCAGATAATACACAAATCATCTTAGGTGATTTCAACACAATAACTGACCCAAAGAAGGACAGACATCCACAGGATGTTACTAAACTTAGTAATCCTTAGAAACTGTCAAACAATAAATGAAGGATGTTAGTCTTTGTGGTCTATGGCGCTCAGATGATCCCACACCGAGAGAATACACCTTCTTCTCTCTTCAGTCCACCATTCTAGATTAGATTCTCTCTTAACAAGCAGCTTGCTGTTGAGTGGAATTTCAGATATAAATTCCATCCCGTAACGATCAGTGATGCACCAGTAACGTCCTTTCTGAGAAGTAAGAACAAAAAAGCAGTTAATAGAAACTGGAGGTTTAATACGTGATTACATATAAATCCTGAGTTTATTGTTTTTTTTTTTTTTTTTTAAATGGTCCATATATCTAAAAAGCAACAATTTACAAGAAACTTTGGTATTTGTTTTTTAAGAAGCAGGGAAAAACAGTAATGGGGTCTGAGGCACTTCAGCTGAGTAATTTTGATGATTTCTAAATGGAAAAGTGTGATATAGTTTGTATCCAGTTTGATAAATTGCATCCAGTACAATTGAATAAACACTTCCTCTTATAGCACCTTCTTTTTTCATTTCAGGGTTCAGTAGCTAGTTTTCATAAAGGTGTTAGGTGTTTCATCCGTGTTCTTTTTAAACCTTTGAATTGTGTCCACCCCAGCTGCTGGATGAGCCCCAGTTCCGTTTCATTACCAAGATCAAGACCATCGGGAGCACCTACATGGCTGCCTCAGGGGTTACCCCAAATGCCAGCAATGGCTACACATGCATGAAGGTAAGCATGTCACAGAACACAGAAGCTATAACCTAAAATAATCACAGCTATCAGCAACTAGAGCACTTAAGTCTTTTAATGCTTAGTTCATACTAACTGTTTTTGGTTAGTAACAATTGGAATTGTTGTAATGGCAGGTGTTATGTTTGAGGAGTTTTTGAAAACTGGGAGAGGCTGCAGTACTTGGTTGCTTGTAGTGGGTTTGGCACCCTTTTTCCCTGCAGATCCGCTTTTGTTCTTGGTGTCACAAGAGGCATCCCAAATAAGGGTTTGCACACTCTGAAGCCTCTAACCATGAGTGAAATGAGACAGCCTTCCAAGTGTGTGAGAATTATCCAAATCCCTTTGCCTAGTAAAACAGTTTTGGAAGAGACTTAGTGTCTACATTCTTCCCACAAAACATAAGGAAATATATTTAAAAAACTAAACATCACTCAGAGAGCGCAAACCGGGTTGAATCGCTGTTGCGTGAGTTAGTGAAACTGGTGGGACATTGTTATACAGCCCAGAGTGGCCTCTGCCAGTAGGAACACTAATTTATAAGTGCCAAACAAACATGTTATAAAATAAAATAAAAGAAAAAATGGCAGATACTATACATTTTATATTATAAATTTGCCCAATATCCACTGATGTTATCTGACATGCCAATTACTAGTCGACCCTTAGCCACATTCATCACGAACCAGGATTTTTCATATAATGTTTCAATATAATGAACAGTTTATAAAGCAAGCTTCTTGTGAGAAAGACCAGGTTTTCTTCATAAGTTTGTTACCCTATCTCATAGCATGGTTAAGTTGTGAACAGAAAGCTTGATGTTGTAATAAAAAACTCAGTCTTGCACCGTGGGAAAGACCAGGTGCTTGTGTAGATGCATGCACACCACCAAGCTCCTCTCACCTGCTTTTTCCTTGTCTTTATGCTTCATGGCTTTATTTTCAATTTCATTTGGCTTTACTGAATACAGAATTTACTTCTCCAGGGATGAATAAATATTTTGAATTTTTGAATTTGAATTTATGTGTATAGCGCCATTTCATGACAATGTTGTCTCAGGGCGCTTCACAGAGATCAATTTGAGCCAATTCATAATAAATAACCTATGTAAGGGAATCAAGAAGATTTAATCAAATC
>JBAMHX010000007.1:27798931-27811487 GCA_037177515.1 Pseudomugil tenellus | reverse complement strand
GCGCTTCACAGAGATCAATTTGAGCCAATTCATAATAAATAACCTATGTAAGGGAATCAAGAAGATTTAATCAAATCTTGACTTTGATCCAATCTCCCATCCTGAGCTGCATGAGGCGACAGCGGAAAAGAAAACTCTCTTTTAACAGGAAGCCAAAACCTCCGTCAGAACCTGGCTCAGGGAGAGAAGCCATCTGCCTCGACTGGCTGGGGTGGAGAGGACAGGAAAGACAGATCAATATACACTGCAGCTGTTACCCAGGAAGACCAGCAGCAAAAGAAGAATTACGAGATAAGACCTGCAGAAAAAGGAGAAATAAGAAAGTGCTCAGTATATCATGGAGTGAGCCTATGGTTGCATAACTAATGGACGGCTAGACTATCCCTAACTATAAGATTTAACGGTAGAGAGAGTGTCTGCTTCCTGTACCCAAACTGGGAGCTGGTTCCATATGAAAGGGGCCTGATAGCCGAATGCTCTTCTTCCAACTGTGCTCTTACACTCTGCGAACCACAAGTAGACCTACAGTCTGAGGGAAGTGCTCTGTTTGGAATATATGGAACTATGATATCTCTGATATACAATGGAGTTTGGTTGTGGCTTTATATGTAAGGAGAAGGATTTTAAACTCTATCCTAAATTTAACAGGAAGTCATTGAAGAGATGCTAAAACTGGAGAAATATGATCTCTTCTGCTTGTTCTCGTCAGAACCCTCGCTGCAGCATTTTGGATCAACTGGAGACTTTTCAGGCATATTTGGGGCAACCTATAAATAAAGAATTGCAGTAATCCAGTCTAGAAGTAACAAAGGCATGAACTAATTTTCTGCATCACTCTGAAACAGGATGTCCCTAATTTTTACAATATTACGCAGATGCAAAAAAGTGGTTCTTTTTTTTTTAACTCCAGCATTAAGACAGATCTGCTAAATATGGATCTCTCTGCTTTGACATGCTGAACAACTTTGCTTTGTCAAGAGGAACTGTACGTAGAGATACATTTCATGAAATTAGAATATTAAGAAAAAGTTTAATATTCATCATCAATCATTTCAGAATGTGACACCCATATATCATATAGATTCATTACACATAGTCAAACATTTTAACCATTCATTCCCTAAAGTATTGATAAGAAATTATGAATTAAACCAAGGAGCTTCTTCTGACAACATTGTCTAGTGTTCCATGCATCAAAGCTGTTCAATCTGTAAACAAATTCATCAACCTGTGTTGGAGGAGAGCTTGGATGGATCTTGTCTGTTATCTGGTATTGTAGGAAATAGGTTATTAAGAATAGATCAAACAGGGTAATAAGAAAAAACTATTAGTTATTCACAGGGTACAGTTACATGATGCTTTTAATTCCGAATTATTAATTCCAAATGAACGAATTCCAAATTAAATTAATGAAGTTATGAGTTTACATGGAAATTGTAATTCTGAATAAAAGGTTTACATGGTATCACGTTTATTCTAATCTCTTACATCCGACGTGATGGTGGAAGTAACATAATCACGCAGCAATTATCTTCCTGTTAGTCGCCTTAGCGGCTAAATGGAAAACGATTTAATATAAACCGTTTTAGCTTAAATTTTGATTCAATTTTTGAAGTACTAGTTTGTCACAAGTATACGACTTCGAAAAATAGACGGACCGAATATATCGAAGACGGGAGGCAAACGTTTTTTGAAAAAAAACTTTATTGCATTTACCAAACAACAAGACGGGAGGCAGAAGACTGAGCATGTGCCTCATTGCTGCGGGAGAAAGTGAGCATGTGAACGACCAAAATTAACCACAAGCGGAATTAAGGGTTTACATGAGACAGGTATTATTTAATTTCGCTTTAAAATGAGAATAAACCACACAGTTTATTTGGAATTAATTTTCATTTTAAATGAACAATTCCACTTGGAAGTAGGTGTTTAAATGGTTACTTTTGTCTGTTTAAAGCAGAATTAACTTTTATTCAGAATTAAAGAGGAATTAAAAGTCCTATTTAAATGGGGCCATTATCAATGCCATATGTCAGAACAAGATCAAGAGTATGATGATGAAAATGAGTCGGTCTGTGGACATTTGGTGAGAAGCCAATTGAATTTAGTATGGAGATAAAAGTTATATTTAAACTGTCCTTTTCATTTTCCACATGAATGTTAAATTCCCCCAGTACAATGACTTTATCAGTATTCAGCACTGATAGGAGGTCTGAGAAGTCCGTCAGAAACTGTAAGGTCCAGGTGGACGATACACTACTGCTAGCAGAAGTTAATTAATCTAGACTAGTTGGTGTTACAAAGCTTGCACTTTAAAATGATGCAAAACTAGATAAAATTCAAGATTTAGAGAAGACTGGTATCATTCCTGGCAATGCACCTTCCACATGGCAGCGTCAATGTTCCCAGACTTGAATGTGCAACAGGTTTCACATTGGTCCTTTTTGGGTAAAGGAGATTGTTATGCTAAAAATAACTCTAGTCATTCTATTTAAACTATATATAAACGTTAAGTAAAAGCAACAGACTTAAAGTCGTTTTAGTTCAGTCAGCAGAGAGCACTTTAACTACCTGATCTGTAGCTTCTGCTGCCATGATTAGGCTTTATTTAAACAGGTGTGCCAACCCTTTGTCCTTATCAGTGCAGTGGAAGACTACACACACCATCGGTTTTCAACCTTCTACTGCTGCTGCTGCTGCTACTGCTGTGATAAATAAAAATTTGTCATGAAGCCGGGTGGAACCTGGTGTCTGGTGTTATCTTTCGGGTCTTTCAAGGTGGACCAGCATTGATCGCAGATAACTTGACAGAGATTAAACCATGGAAAATGGTGGAAAAAACATGCCTTGACAGTGGCTGGATTTCATATTCTACAGAAGAGCGTTTATACTATGTGACTACTATTTTAGGAGAAAGCTGTTACACGCAGGCCACTTGCAGGGCATTTGCAACGACACTGGAAGGTTTGTGGAATACTGTGGGTCAGTACATGATGCCCGACTTCTGCAGAACAGCCCCATCTTCTACAAATTCAACCCTCCACCAGGTTACTGCAGATGGTCGCTACCACTGCTTGTTGCAGCTTGTCAACCTCCTGACGCCCTTCAGACAGCCTGTCTGCAAGCACCATTTGTTCTACTGCTACCTGTGTGTGTTTGCATAATACAAATGTATAATTTAAATGTCTTTACATTTTTTTTAATATAACTCAAAACTGTTCCTAGAATTAGTGTAACAAAGGACCTCTGAGACTGGAGGAAAGTTTTCAGTCATTATTGATAGACATAATTTCACACGCAGACAGAGCTTGTCATGCAAGCCAGACAGGATGGTCCAGAAAGGGGGTCCAGAAATCAGGCAGGAGTTGAATCCCAGAGGTCCTTAAAGTCAATCAAAGAAATCCAGGGATGAGGCTGGAATCAGAATTTAGGAAGCAGGCAGGAATCAAAGCCGGGAAATCAGTCGAAGTGGCAAATACAATATGTAAAGTAGGAGAGCCCAGACGGTGGAAAAGAACTGGGATAGCAAAGGGAATGAGTGTTATGTTGATGTAAATATAGCTGGAGAGGGAATTGATGACAGGTGGATATGATTAGTAATCAGGGGATTGGCTGTGCTGAGCCCGGTGCTGGTGTAACAGCACCCCTTCCTCCAGGAGCCCATCCACGATGAAAACGAGAAATGCGTAGACGTGGGTGAGGACGATTGGGATTCACGGCTGAAAGTATTAGAGCATGAAGGGATTAAGTACATTTGCACGTGGAACCTATGATTGATCCTTAGGTCCATAGTCCTCCAAAACAATTAGATATTCCAATCAGTCCCAACAATTTCTGGAGTCCAGTATCTCTCGAAGGGCATACACCTTACTACTGTCAACCTCCAACTGTCAACTTTATCAACTTTTTTTTTTATAACATTATCAACTTAATTAATTCGACCAAGTTTCTTTCCCTTCGGTTTGAACCTAAACCACAGCTCTTTTAAAGTTGTGTGTTTTTACAAATGTCTCAACGGAATGCAATGTTTTCAAAACATCTCAGAAACGCAGAAATCACGTATCAAGCTGCAGTCTGCTCTCTCAGCAGCTTTTTGATTTAGTAATAATTCAAGACTCAATTTAGACGACTCCTTTCTTCTAAAATGCCCTTTAAAACATAATCGCCCAAAATTTTGTTTTGCCCTTGGGTCAAAGGTCAGTAATAAAACACTCTAGGGATAATGTCACTAATTAGACGTGTGTCTGTTTCAGGGGTTCTCTGAAGTAATTTCCTGTTTTACAATGGAATTGGTTCTCTTCCTTCCGGTCAGAGTTGAGCAGAGCTTTGGGGGCTTCATTGCAGATAGAGCAGAGACATGTTGATCAGTTTAGGTGTACCTCAGGTGTGCGTGCACATATGCTGTTTGCGCGTGTGTGTGGACATATAGTTTTGTGAATTCAGCTGGTGTTTGTGTGCTGATTAGAGAAAGAGAAAAAGGAGGAATGGAAATGAGAGACTTGGTTCAGTTGTTTGTGTGTGTGTGTGTTCATGCGTGACCTTTGTTGCTGGCGTGTACGTGGTCCTGCCGAGACCCGTCCACAGTGTCTTCTTCCTTACACCTGCTCAAAGCTGCGGCCTGGCTTCCAGCCTGTAGTGGCCCAGTTCCATAGTCCACACTACTATGTGGATAGTATCATTGACCAGTTCTTGTGTCTGGCATACCTGTGGGGCAAGGTGTGGTGTGTTTTCAACATACCAGATTGTCCATTCACTCAGCTCAGGTCTGTGACCTTTGAGAAGCACAGCTTTCAGAGAGCTCTGTCCAGAAACTCAGTTCAGAAAGTCAGTCCACATCCGTGCACGGGGCACCCCTGCTTTGGAAGCATAGAGAGGTGCGGTTGGACCTTAAAATCACATTTCTGGCTTATCTTTTCGTAGTTGTCCCAACTGGATCGCTTCTCCTGCAGCATCGGGGTGGTGTAGGAGGAGACAACTTATCAGGTCTCAGCGAGGACCCGAACAGCACCGATCGTTATCAGTCATGTGTGTTGTGGGCTTTTGCTCGGACATGTGGATAAAGCAAAGACAATATGTTAGTTTCAAGCTTGAAAAGTGAAACAGTAGAGTCGGTTTGCCCAGAATTGTCAGTGTTGTTGGTCCTTACCATTATCAGTCGTTTATGACCTTGGAAATGTGTTTATTATGAGCTTCTTCTTAATTCTGCTTCCCAACAAGTTAAATGCTTTAGTATTCTCTAACATTCAGGATTTTAATAATTTTGTCTCCATCTGACATCCCTCATAATGATTCTTTTTTAAAAAAATTAGTTTCTAGTAAACAACACCCAATGTAAATTGTAAAAAAAACTAAATAAAAATCTCAATAATACAATGAAAATCTTAACACATACTCAGAAGAAAAAACTCTTATTGGAAAGTACAACTGGGAGAGGTCATGTGAGTACATTTAATTATAAATCTACATCTCTATTGCATTTTCCAGTCTTACATTTATATCAGAACAATTGAACCCCTAATATAAATTCATTATAGTATACCCTCAAATATTTATTATCCTTTAGTTTTCCTTTAGTTTTTCCTTTATAATTTCATAAATTCTTCCAGAATGTGTCTTGTTTTTGTCAAACAAAATGAAAGTTTAACTGTTTGTAATCTGTGCTTTTAATAATTTCTTCCCACCATTCACCAAGGAATAACATTTTTGTTTTTCCAATGTCTCAGCACTATCCTACAGCCAATAAATAAAGCCAATAATTTCTATGGATGATTCTGTGTATAATTAATCACATCTGCACGTCTCTTGATGTCTCATACCAAGATTTATCGTCTTTCCATGTAGTGTCTTGTATTTCATGTTTTAAATCTTTTTCCCAGGCTCATTTGAGGTCATTATGCTTTGGTGGTTTAGCGGTTTGTACAATTTATTTATTTATTTTTTTTTTTTGCTGCTATTGCTTTAGATACTATGATGTCACATGACTCTGACATTCCTAAGACATGATATTGGCTCAACACAAGACAGAGCTCATAACAGTGTATTCTGAGCATCACTGCCTAAACTTTGATTATAATAGTGGCTTAAATATAAAAGTTTAGATGCTTAAAAAATAATCAAAGTCTCCCATGTTGGTACCATCAGAATGTTGGTAGCCACTTTGAAGTTGGTGGATTTGGGTCATGGCCACTGTTAGGTTTTGTGACCCTTTCATCTGTTTTCTGAACAGTTGCAGTAGGGCTATTTAGTTGGGTCATAAAATGAGCAGTCCTGAAGGAGAAAATGAAAATACTCTTTAGATGATCCATCATACACTTTCCTTGAGTCCAAAAATATAACGATATTCTGACATTGAAAATTAATTTCTGTTATTTCATTTTAATTAGAATGATAGAACAGAGCCACAAGTGCCAAAAGTACCCTTGTGAATTTTGCTAAAAATTCTGGAGTGTGAATTTTAGCCTCATTTTCATGTCCCTATCTGACAGGAATGATTCCTAGTGTAGTCTTTTGCTGCTGCAGCCGATCTGCTTCAAAATGGGATTTGTGTGTCCAAACAAGCTCTTCTGCTATAAACCTGACAGACTGCTGTGTGTTAGATTCCCAGCAGATCAGCAGTTTCTGAAATACTCAGACCAACAACTATGGGAATTAAGTTTAGAGTCACTTACACCCCCCATCTCTTCATGACTCAGTGTATTGAGTTGTCACTGATTAAATATTTGGTAAACAGTAAGATGGAGCAAGTGGACCCGTTAAAGGGCGTTACCTGTTTGACTTATTTTACTAATCATCTTGTGCAGATCATTCTCAGTTACTACAAGTGTGGAAGGATGAAGAATGACATGAGTCCAGTATGCTGGACTCATTTTAGTCATACTCTTTAAAGAGTATGACTAAAAATTTCTTTTAAAAGTTATCGTGCTGTGTTAACACTGTTCATCTGAACAATGACTGATGCCAGATATAATTAGTTATAATTACAACCTGAAAACACATTTACTTCTATCCAATTTAATACTGACCTTGGGGACCCTGTTAAAAAGAATAGACTATGAATAACTAAGACTGGGAAGTTAAAAATAAATCGACTTTTTCTTTTTATTTTGTGTCCTGCAGGAGGAGCAGTCTGACATGGAGCGTTGGCAGCACCTGGCAGACCTGGCAGATTTTGCTCTGGCCATGAAGGTCACACTAATGAACATAAACTACCAGTCATTCAACAACTTCATGCTACGAATTGGTATGTCATCTACGTGAGGTGTGAACCTCAGAATCAGATCATCTATCTGATTAAAAAAGGAAAAACACTAAACCAGTCTTACCATTGTTTGTGAACATTTTTCTTTCAACTATAGTCTTCAAATCCCCTGAATTTTCATTTAAGCTGTGGATTCTCTGCAGGGCTGAATAAAGGAGGAGTGTTAGCTGGAGTCATCGGGGCATGTAAACCCCACTATGACATCTGGGGTAACACTGTGAACGTGGCCAGTCGCATGGAGTCCACAGGGGTGATGGGAAACATCCAGGTTCATTTGTTTCACTTCACACATTTGAATTAATTCTACTTTCACTAGAGGTTTTCGTTCCCAGCTCTCATTTTGATTTAGATTTTTTCCTCTCAACGTCTGCTGTTAAATCAACTTAATGAACTGGTCTCTGTGTCTCCCTCAGGTGGTGGAGGACTGCTACAACATCCTGAAAGAGTATGGCTTCAGATTTGTTAGGCGGGGGCCCATCTTTGTTAAGGGGAAAGGAGAGCTGCTGACTTTTTTTCTTAAAGGAAGAGACAAACAAGGCTCATTTATCAATGGCTCATCCATCACTCTGCCCCACCAAGTGGTGGACAGCTGATCTGTCACACCAGAGTGAGCCACCTTTCATCAATGCAGGCAGCATTTTAGACTTTACAGAGACATCAAAAGGCCTCACATCATTTTTGCAGCTGGTAATGAAATGCTTTTGACATGATTTGGGCCAAACACCACACAGTGTTTGGTCACAGTTTCGGGTTGTTTTAGACATTGACCCAACAGACTTCTTTTTGCTACATGGTCCATCTTGGTAGTCCGTAGTAATTCGATCTGGGAATGTTCAATTCACCTGGATTCTAATGATTGTTCAGTGTTAATGTTTCATCGCTGATTGTCCTAAAATTGATTCCTTTGTCTTTGTTTTTTTTTCACACTTCTGAATTATTCTCCTTTAAAGTACCTAGTTTTAGGAAGTTTTGTGGAGTACTTGAACACCTGTAATAATGGGCTATACGACTATAGGAACGTAATGCCGTTCCTATAACCTTTTCAGGATTAGACCCGTTTTTCACGCATTCCGACATATAGGAACGGGATCTACGGCCCTCAGTTCCTACTCCGAGGCAGGGTCTTTTCACCATTTTATAGGAATACATCTGATATAGGTGGTAGCTCTTTGCCAGCATTACATCTGATACATTTACTTATAGGACATGAAAGCAATCTGTGCATCTTTAATAAGTTAAACTTAAACATTGTCTCCTTTGTCTGCAGCGCTGCGCTCTCCTTTTTTCATCCATAAAATAAAGAAGCAGAGTATCGCCTGCTGCTCGATTCTTTTTCTCCTGGCTCTCTGTGAGCTCTTCCAGGATTGATGTTAGCCACCTGGTGTGATTGTCCATAATTAATAATCCTGTCATTCAGATGAACAACACAGTGGCCTCCACACTCTACATTTGCAACTATGTTTTCTGCTCTTATTTTTTTTGCGGGCTTCCTTTTATTTTGAGCAGTGCTGAGTACACGTCACATTGCAGATGGTTGTGTCACATCGGTCCCTATCTAGGTTCATGTCTCATGCGAATCCAAACCAAGACGGTTCTCCTGGGGAGGGATAGTTATTAGAACTGAATTTGTGGTGAACCGTTGTTAGAACTGCATTCCTGTCATCTGTCGGAAAGCGCCTTTAGTGACCATCAGGGTACTGGAAACTGAAAGGTTTCAGTACATCACCAGCTTTACTTGGTCACGCTGTACTTATTTTGATTAACTTAAATAGAACTTCAGAAGTGTCTTTGATCTCACTGTCACTGATATTCTGATTTTACCACATGAAATAAAACATTGATGGCTCTGAAACATCTGACTCTGATCAGTTTATTAATAACAACTAACGTCAGGATATTTTGCATATGACACCTCAAAGAACAACACAGTAGTGATCCATGCTGAATCTTTTAATCTGCTTACGAGAAAAGTTTGAACTCTCCAGATTTTTAAACTTGTCTTATCCAGCATTAAAGCAAACAGATTGATTGTCTGGCCTTTGTGTTGTGTTGAGCAAATTTGCTTTGTCAAGATTAGTGTTTTACATATTAAGATCCCTTTCACAATTTGCATATCTATTTCATTTGTTTGTTTATTTTGTTAATTTTTGTTTTTACACAATTTACATAGTATGGCTGGACTTGAACAGAGGGAACAGAAAAAGGAAAGAGGCACCAGCTTGCAGACCTCCATTCTCAGGCCGCCGCCACTGTGGGGCCAGTATAAACACATTGACTGTTGTTTACATTTGGTTAATCCCGGTCATGCGCACTAGCTGGCGGCAAAAAGATATCACGCAACCCAAAGTGTTTACACAATGGAAATTGGTAAGAAGCTAAAATCAAGTCACTTAAAAGCAAAAGTGAACCATCTTGACCATTTATCGGACAGGGATTGTGAAAGATACGAACAGAAGTTGTATGTGTGTGGTGTTTTGTTGCCTGATCCATTTGAAATTGACGAAAAGCAGTGTGACAATATGTCGAAGTGCAGTATTGTGACATTTGGAACTATTTAATAAACAATCCTCGGTTGTACCCAACCGAAGCCTTGAAAGTTTACAAATCGCTGGATGGATACAATTTTTACGTTACGTTCTTCCATCCGCATCCCTAAAGTTCCTGTTGAAGGAACGTAATTAAAACAAGAGCCTGACTCTTGGGGTGACTTTGAAGAATGTGTGCATATCTAACAAAAAATTGGAGAACTGATCTGAAGCCTGTATGGACATTTATGAGACTGAAAGGAACTGACTGCGAGCGGGTGTATCGGATTGCTGCGTGTCCACAACACACACACTGGAGTTACATATCCAACTGAGAGGATTGTTTTAGTGCATACATTTCACTGTGATTTTCGCCTAATTTTCCAGCTTTGATGGAGTTCTACCAGACTTTTATGATCAAGAGGGTTTATTGTTTATCAAAGCCACGACAATCTGCAGAGCAACTCAATTCAACGGTGTGCTCGGCTCATCAATAGGAGAGACAGTTGACAACAACACACGAAAGGTTTTTAAGTCTGGAAAATAATAATTAATGATTCGACACACAACGAAATACACTTAGACCTTCAAAATGTTCAAAAAGGATGCGTAAAATCTCAAGTTAATAGTAGATTAACTCATTTCCCTGCAGGATTACATCTGGCAAAATCAGATTGTGTCCACTGATTGTGCTCATGATCATAAACAGGGATCTCATTTATAAAACTTTGCGTATAACTAGAATTGTGCTTGGTGAAAAAAACAATTAGTATTTATGCCAAAGTAAAAGTTTGATTTAAAAAACATTGCTTATTAAGCACAGATGCACACAATTTCCTTTTAAATATTACAACCTTACTGAAAAGGTTGCTCAGATGTATTCGGTTCACGTCCCCGCCCCTACACACCCACTTGAAGAGCAAGAATATCTGGACCTGGGATCATTCATGACAGTCAGCTTTTGATGACATCAAAAGAATGCTAACAAGGACACCAGTTTTTGTGACTTTACACGGCCCACAGCTGTGTCTGCTGATGCCAGCAGTTATTGGCTAAGAGCAGTACTTCTCCAACTCCATGGAGGAGAGTGGAAGCCTATAGCCTACAGCTCCAGGCGTCTTTCAGAGGCTGTAGCTCTACCTGGCTCACGACAGTCTGTCTCCCAGGTCCAAGAATAATCAACGGAAAGCATGAAAGCCGATAATGGACGTGGCCAATCGTTATGGAGCTTATTGTCAGGCGAACCTGCCTCTGTGTTCATCTTCGGGGGTTTTTTTGTCATATGCCGAGCACACAGCTCCTAGCTTAGTACAACAACGGTGTAAGTGGGTGAAACTTCGAGCTAAGTGTACTTTTACCCTAAGGAAAAATCAGTGAAATTGTTCTGTTGAAAATTAAAACATATTAAGTTCACCAACTCATGATTTATACAGTTTCTGAGACGTGTATTGGTAAATAAAATCCTGTTAAATACTATATGATTTTTGTCTTCTGATTAATGGACAATAGAATGCATAACAATACACTATATACACTAATGTATGTTAATAAATATTTTATGTATATACAGAATATACACAGTATAAGCGACACATAAAGATGTCATATTCTAAATAATTTGACTTTGTTTATCATATTTTCATGCATTCTACTGTCTCTTAAATGTACACATTTTGCATTAATGTGAAGACACTATATTTAAAGTCATTTCCATCTTTTGCATGATTGCAAAGGGAAACACCAGTTTTTTTGTACGATATCAGATAAAAAACAAATTGACTGTGATGATGCAGAGGATGCTCATTTGATGAAAAAAAATGCACTGCAAGTAACTGCAAAGCAGGTTTAATGACATTGCTCTTGTTTCCGATACAGAGCTATGACTCATGCAGGCATCAGGTCTGTCTGGCCTGTTTGATCAGGCCAGAACCTAAATGCTAAGGTGATCAGATTTTAAAAAAATACCATCTCCTTTATAATCTGGAATCATGTGTCTGGTAATGTGCTTTTGTCATCCCATGTCTCACTGTTGCAGCCTTCCACCCAGTCGTTTCCCTCCTCCTCATCTGCAACTTCAGCCCATGAGGCCTTACCACAGACATATTGGGGTCCCCCTCTAAGTCTCTCCATGGTGACTATTTCCTTAATTATTAAGCACATTTGAGATCCTGTTTTTATTCTTCCGCCATTTTTCGTCCGCTAATAACTTCAGCTAGGTTCAACCGATTTCAACAATTTTGGTATCAAAACATTCAGCTCATTCAGGGGATGACTGCTTTTGTTCAGATTTTTGACAACTCTTATACTTTTTAAAGTATTTAACTTTAAAACTTTCTTTTTTGCCTTTGAAATTAATGGGGCGAGTAAGTGGTGGGCCAAGGAGATTTTGTGTATTTAATCGAGCCCCACCAAGTGAAGACCCAATTTTTTGTAAACAGAATCTTTATTTTTCATTACATGAAACAAAATGTGTTAGCACTCTGACATCTTGCACCTTTTCTCGTTCATCTGTGATGTTGTCCGAGTTATCTGATCCGGCAAACAAAGCGGTCCGATATAGATGGGTCCCAAAGGAATTACGTAAACGTAGTTACTGTTCAATGAGACGTCTCAAGACTTGCCGGTGGGGCTGTAGAGGAATTTCATGAATTTGCTTAATTACCTTGCTCTTAATTAATGTCTATCTGAAAGGCCTGACTATAAGGCTCCTAAACTGATGTCATTCTGACCTTTAGTAAACCATCTGCTAAGACCTTGGTTGTTGTAGTCAAAG